>PVIH01014360.1:0-54143 GCA_004025045.1 Sigmodon hispidus | reverse complement strand
AAAAGGCTGGCTTTGGAGGTGGAGCAAGTGGCTTTCTCCCTCTCTAAACCCAAGCGTATTGGTAAATAAAACTTTAAAAACTCTGTCTCACATCAGAAAAGCCACCTGAAGTGGGACAGAAAATAGATGAAATATATAGGGACCAATCTTATCTCACTTTTATTTTAAATTTTAAATCTTATTCCTTTCTGCATTTTTTACTCTCTTACTTTAGAAATCTTTTCTGCACACAATACTTTCTGGTGGTTTAATATCTTCAGTTGATAATATCCATTGGATCCTTCACTATTAAAAACAATTTCTCCTACCAGTACTCTACAATGCATCCAGAAGGAAGATGGGGCCCCCACCGAAAGAAAAAAAAAAAACACATTGAGACAGAGTAAGAAGGAACCTGCTGTATGTCACTCAGTGATCACTTTTGAGGTATAGACCAATCAGGACAGTCGTAAGACAGTTTCTTATCATATCTTTAGCAAATATTTCAGATGGACTCACTCAGTATGATGAGAATGGTTATAGACATTTGTGGAATGGTTTTATATATATATATATGTATATATATATATATATGTTTACAGTTACTTCATTAGGACTTAACCATTGTTTAGTTTACAGGACCCCACAGAGATACCATCGCCCACAGGCCAGCATGAAGCAACTCAATGAAAGAACTACGTCCCTTTCCTGGTAAGTTGGTCATCCAATGGAGGGTTATGGTCAATTATCATTATAAGTTAATCCTGGGTAGAGGAGAGAATGATATTATAGATGAAAAACAAAAACAAAAAGAGAGAGAGAGAGAGAGAGAGAGAGAGAGAGAGAGAGAGAGAGAGAGAGAAAGAAAAGGGAATAGATAGGAGATCATTATACTTGCAAGCAACTATTAACCAAAGGATGAATGAAAAATGAATTGACATGGTACAAATGTTTGTATATTGATACAAATGGGAAATCAATCTATATGTTTGATTTAGATAATATGTATATTGATACAAAGTTGAACATGGTACAAATGTTTGTATATTGACGCAAATGGGAAATTAATCTATATGTCTGATTGGGATAATATATATTGATACAAAGTTGAATGTATAATTGCCCTATTTTGCACATGTCTACCTCTGTCTAAAATATTTTGCACATTGATGTGTATTAAGTGCATTGTCATTTCCATAATGCAATTTCTATCTCTAATTATTTATGACAGTCATAACATTTGTTGTACTATACACATGAGTTGTTTTATATAAATCTGTTTAGACATATTTTTATATATAATGATATATAGTTAGGATATTGTTGTCATTTGATAAAAAATGTGTATTTTGGTCAATTTTCCTAAGATTGTATACTTGAAATTATTTGGAAGAGCTGTACACTCATTTTGCAATGCCTACTTTTACAATGTTAGCCTCACTTTCTTAGTTAATTGGGATTGCAGATTATGGTTACTCAGATTTATCACCTAAAAGTCAGAATACTCAGGCTTTTCAGAAACATGTTAGAATACACCCAATAGATAGGTGTCTTCAACCACTTCATAGACCGAGAGAATATGGCATTCAAGATTTTGTTATCTCAAATTTGGGCTTGAGAGACATGACAACTCCTGGTATCACCGTTCCTTTCTCAAGGTGGTGTTGAGCATCACAGACATCTTGCAAAGAGATTGTCTTGTTTGGAGAATAATGGCCTGAGGGGCAAAAGGACTGCACTTGCCCCTACTGCTGTCAGCATGCTCACTGTCCGAAATGGACCTGCAGGATGAGGGATAGAGACTGCTGAAGCCTGCCTAGACAGGATAAGACTGTCCTACCAAAAAATACCCTGCTTCTATGGAAGCTTGTCAGATATCCTAGGCCAGTAGCCACAAGGATGGATGCTCCTGTTATACAGAGAAGTGGTGGATGACTGTCCAGGTAGTTACCTGACGTTGTCTTCTCCTAAATTCTGGAAGTTACTTCATGCTTCCAACTTTAGGTATATATTATCCTTCTCAGGTCTTGACAGTGTTGAGGATTAGATAGTTGAGGTTGTTATTACTTCACATTTCAGCAAAGACACTCAAGTGTTAGAACTCTATTGTTTAAGATAAACAGTCTTAAAGCAATCCCTGTGCATTTTCTCATATCAACATTTTAGATATTAAATTGTACTTTGTAGTTTTTGTTTGTTGGCAGTAGTTTGACCTCACTTATGTTAGTACCTTTCTCTTTCCCAGACACTGTCTTATAATGATCCCTATAGTATGTAGTTTTATACTTAGTTTAGAACCTTCCTATTTAGACAAAACAGGGAGATGTAGCGGGAAATCAGGAACTATATATGTGAACGATCATGTCAGAGGACTGGAGACGAGCGGGGCGTGGTTAACTGGAAAGGATTCCGGAAGTAGACCTTCGAGGGAGAGGACCAGGACAGGAAGCCGGCATTCTCTTGCGAGAGTTCCCTACCGGGTGCGGAGTTCAGGCCAGTGGCGCGGGAGTTCAGACGTATGGTGTGGGGATGAGGAGTTTTCCTTAGAAATGCTCTGGCGCGCTGCAACCTTATCCCTTCATTTTCTCTTAAAATCGTCTCTGTTTTGTAAATGATTTTCACAAAATAAACCCCATTTAAAACATATCTCACGGCGAGTTTTTACCGCGATACCACAAGACCAAAAGAGTTAGAGATTTCAGCATAGGGTCTCTGGATATATCACCTCTAACTGAGGCTGTAATGACAGACAGGTAGCTGCTAAGGAAAAAAGAATCACTTTTCCTTGTGTATGTGGGTAGCCCTTGGTAGTTTGCCTGTGGTCCAGTGGATAAACTCTCACACACAGGCATATGGGTGCCACTAACTGGTCTCAATATGTATAAAAAGTTGTATGACGCTGGGAGGAAGATGAGAGGGAGATATGTAGGAAGGATGTGAAGAGCTAGAGAGAGGGGGCG
The DNA here is from genome assembly GCA_004025045.1 of Sigmodon hispidus. Taxonomy (NCBI): domain Eukaryota; kingdom Metazoa; phylum Chordata; class Mammalia; order Rodentia; family Cricetidae; genus Sigmodon; species Sigmodon hispidus. The sequence goes on along the minus strand of PVIH01014360.1, from coordinate 51,204 downwards.
GGGTACGGGTATGATCAGGATACAATGGAGACATGAATAAAAGTTTCAAAATGCCTGAAAGTCTCCCCCATATTAGCTAGCATCTTTTCTAAAGAATGACTTTCTTTTTTATCTCTTTCTAGTTTTCAGTTTCGCTAGTTCTAGCTTGGTTTTAAAGTGTGCATAACCGCCAATATTTGCTATCAATTTAATCTAGAAATGGACATTTTCCAAGCTGATCATCACAAATGAGGCCTCACCATCACCAGCATCAGTAGAGTAGCTTTGTGTCCTCAGTCTTTTCTCCCTATGGTTGAGAGATGCCTCGTGAATCTCTGGACTCTCATACTCTGACTGGCACAATGAGGGATGTCCTGAAAGTGAGCCCAAAGGCAAGGTGATGTTCCTTTTCTATGGTAGGAAAACTCTTTCTAGAACCTCCCCTAGCAGAATTTGCCTTGTGGTTCACCTTTATGAAAATCCCCTTGTTCTGACTCCCCACAGTCCTCTGAAGCCTTGATAGCTAGTAGCTACTGGTCTTTAACCTTCTATAGTTTTTTCTTTTCCAAGTGTATAATATGTGAATCAGAAAATATTACCTTTTCAACTAACTTGTTCAACTTAGCATTGATGTTAATCTATCCCTCTCTCTCTCTCTTTGTGTGTGTATGTATGTTAATAAATTACTTTAAAATCACTGGAAAATTGTCTATTGTATTCATATATAGTATATGTATACACTACAGCACATTTATGGATCAGCTTGCAGCAATGGGTTGCTTCTACATTTGGGCAATTATGAATGAAGGTGCAAACACTTACTACAAGATGTTATTGTCTGTAACTCCTGACTGCTAATGGTAAGAATATGCTTAACTTTGTGAACAACTGCCAAAGGTCTTCCAAAGTGGTCAGAGAATGCCACTTCTACCAGCAGTAGCTGAGAATTCCTGCTGCTCCAGATCCTTCATGGTCCTTTAGCCTTCAGAATTCTAGCCATTCTAGTGGGTAAGGAATGGGTGTATCTGTTGTTTTGATTGACATTTCTTTCATGATATATGATGTAAGCATCCCACAATGTGCATTGTGACACGTCAGTCAATTTCTTCTTTCCTTACATGCCTATTCATCTCTTTCCCCCAGTTTTTAAATTATTAGATTTCTTACTGTTGAGTTTTAAGAATTCTTTGTTGCTGTATGACTATTCCCTTGTACACTGTAAATATTAGTCACTCCCATTGGTTTAATAAAATGCTGATTGGTCACATAGCTAGACATGAAGTAGAGGTGGGGCCAGCAGACTAGGTGAATTCTAAGAATTGGAAGATCAAAGCAGGAGAATACAGCAAGAAACAGAGGATGCAAGATCAGAATGCTGCTCTGCGATAAGGTACCAAGCCGTGTGGCTAAACTCAAATAAGAAATATGGATTAACTTAAAGTATAAGAGTTAGATATTCCTGAGCCATAGACCAAACAGCTTGTAATTAATATAATTAATATAAGCCTTTGTGTGATTGCTTGGTACTAAGTGGCTATAGGACTGCAGATCCAGACCTAGCAGCTAGGTTGGGCCAGAAACTTCTTTGTGTGTTTTGAAAAGAAGTTTTTTTTTTTTTTTTTTTTAAGATTTATTTATTATGTATACAGAGGATGTCATCATAGATATTCTGAGCCACCATGTGGTTGCTGGGAATTGAACTCAGGTCCTCTGGAAGAACAGTCAGTGCTCTTAACCTCTGAGCCATCTCTCCAGCCCGAAAATAAGTTTTTTAATAAGATAAATGTGAAATTATTTACTCTCAGTCTTTGGCTCATCACTTCATCCTCTAAACTGTGTTTCAGGGAGCAAATGTTTATAATTTTAGTGATATCCAATTTACCAGATTTCTTTTCTTTCATGGATTATGCTTTGGGCTTTTGACTAAAAGCTTACCACACATGCATACACACACACACACACACACACACACACACACACACACACACACACACACACATACACACCCCTCCTAGATGTTTTTCATCAAAAATTTTATTGCTTGCTTCTATCATTATTATTCCTTAGGATGACCCCCACAGTTGTAGCATAGATCATATTGATACTTTACCTCTGCATCTAGATCATGTTTACACTTGCCATTGAGTACTGAACATTGCCTCAGCTTCTGCTCTCAGTGCACAATGTAGAAATCTCGTCTGCAACAAAACAAATTAAGTCAGGAGATGTTTGAAAAATAATTCACTAATTTATATAACAGGTATTGTGCCCTTAGGCTGTCTCGTTTGTGTATAGCCCTCAGAGTCCAGAGGGATGTAAGCAGAAAGATCCAACATGGCGATGACTTCACACAGTCATGTGCCTGATGTACAGAGGACAGCAAGGAGGTAAAGCTGATTCTGCTGCTGTGGTTCTGAGCCTTCCTAATGCTGTGGCCCTTTAACAGAGTGTTTCACGTTGTGGTGACTCCCAACTATAAAATTATCTTGTTGCTACTTCAAACTGTAATTTTTCTATTATGATAAATTGTAATGTAAGTATTCTTACAGATAGAGGTTTGCCAAAGAGGTCACAATTCACAAATTGAGAACCACCAATCTAATGGGTGGTTAGTGGGAAAAATAAATTCCTCTGAATTATGTCCTTTACTAGAAAATAAAGAAGGCACATTATTAGGAGAGTGTGGTAGGAGGATGTTGCCTAGGACACTAAACGTGCTGTGAGTACTTTGTCTTCTAACCAGAGAAGCCAGAAATGAGCCCAGATGTGTGAACAGAGCAATTTTACTAAATGGGACGTTCACTTGGTTTTTGTGGGGAATGTACTCTTGGAGGAGCAAGTTTAGGAAGATCAGCTAGGATACTGGCAAGATAGCATGGCACAGCAGTTGAGAGCACTGGCTGCTCTTCCAGAGAACCTTAGTTCAATTCCTAAAACTCTCAGGGTTCCTCAAAGCTATGTGTAACATCACTTCCAGGGCATCTGTTGTCCTTCTATCCCCCATGGGCAGTGCACACATGAGATACACAAACATACATGCATAAAAAACACTCATACAAATAAAAATAAAGATTTTTTTTAAAAGCAGGTTAAAGGCTATGAAATAATGTTAGCAAGAAATAATCTACTAAGAAATTCTGCATCCAAGTAGGTTGCATAAACACACACACACACAAAACAAGTTTTGCTTGTGAATTACAAAGCAAGAGAAGAATTAACTCCCAAGTGTTTGGCTGTTGCAGGGTATTATATCTGGGCACCCCTTGGGGGAGGATATAAGAAGATGGGGAGCCAGATAAGAGGCAGACAGAGACACATTTAAAACAAACAGCAGGCCCAAAGACTCACAGACTTATAGACTCATTTATTCAGCAATGGGGAGAACCTTATATACCCTCCTCAGAGCACCCACTGGCAGTCGGAGACTCTCCGAGTCAAGCTGTCTCTGTCTCATTGGCCTCTAGCACCTTGATGATCATGTATCACCAGGGACAATCATCAGGGACAGCAGCAGACTCCATGCTGACCCAGCAGAAGCAGCCAGTGGACATGCCTAGGCATATCACCCCAAAGGGCAATCAGGCTTCACCAGGCCAGTTAGCTGCATTTTCCTACGTTATGATGACTACTGAAGTCCTACTTGTTAACCTTGATGTATTTATCAGATGCCTAAGTAGAGGTGATGGATAAAATCAGGCAAGCCATTCTGAAAATGAAGATTTTAGTACAGACAAGAATCATACACAAGCATATTTATTATAGAAAATGTCTTTGAAATAGATCTATAAAGAAGATTATAAGCATACAGAGAAGAAACACAAAGACTGAGACTTGGTCTAATGTTCATTTTCTGGCTTTGTTTATGAAGCAAAAGGCTCTTTAAAAACAGATGGGGGGCATGCTGAAGAGATTAAGATTGAAGAGGACCAGCATTCAGCTTCCACATGAAAACCAGACAGCTCACAACTGCCTATAAAATCCAATGCCCTCTTCTGGTCTCATGAACAGTATACTTATGTACACACACACACACACACACACACACACACACACACACATACACACACAATTTTTAAAATTAAAAGAGACAAATAGATTGAAAAGTCTTGTACAGAAGTCTACAGGACTTTTCTAAACATCATAATCTAACTTAATAGATGAATATGAATGAATAGATATAAATACCAAATTAAAATTTTCCACATAAGTAAGTGACCTATTTCAAATCTTGTCAATGGTTTTTATACTTTTATTTTAGCATGTCTTTTATCTTTACCTAACCCTTAGGCAAAATTTCTCACATATTATTTTTATAGATCAGATATTTGAATATTTAATATGTCAAGTGTTCTGCGCTAGGTCCTTTGGCTTTAGTATTTATTGGTTTTTATAATTTTTTATTCCCTGTGATTTAAAAAATTCTTTGGATTTGTTTTTAATGGGAGTCATTCACTCATACTTTTATTTTAGAATTAAAATTAGCTATGAAAAAATTAAATACATGTACCTCTACTGTTTTATAACCTCAATAATGACAAAAAAGTTATTTCTTTCTTGTTAAGAAAGTTTGTAATAATAGTGGTCTCTAAGAACATATCACTTCTGGGAATTCCAAGCATTCATACACCACAAAGCTCATTAAATTTCGGAGTCAAGAGCTCCTTCACAGTGGTCTTGAATCTTGAAGGATGCTCTGACAATCACACTGCTTGTTGTTGAGGTTGCTAGCTCCTATGTAGGTGGTTTCTGAGCCATTTCAACCACTGCCAGGCTTTTCATACTGAGTCAAATACACTAACCTGCCCTTGATGGCAAGAATTCAGGTTACTTCCATTTGCCTAATATAAAATCCTGCCATTACTTATAATCATTTCTAAGTGATAACAGCAAGAGAAGATATATATTACTCTTAAGGCAGAATATTTATTTCTAGTATTCAAGATTCCACAGCAGACTATGTCTGCAATGATCTGAGTACTGAGACACTCTAGAATGGAAGAATGTGTTTCCTAGCCAAGTGCCTGATAGTGACTTCATGTTTAAAACACATAAGGAGCTTTAACAACTCAGGAGCAAGAAAACAACTCAATTAAACTGTGGGCAAAGGGCCCAAACATAATACTAATTATTCATTTTTATGGGTAACAAACATCACTTCTTAAATCTTGTGATCTTTGAACTTTAAAATGGCAGAAAAATTAAGTTGAATTTGAATTATAGTGTTCAATAATCAGAAAAGTTGGGGCTGGAGAGATGGCTCAGAGTTTAAGAGCAGAGACTATTCTTCCAGAGGACCTGAGTTCAATTCCCAGCAACCACATGGTGGCTCACAAGCATCTATCTTGAGATCTGGTGCCCTCTTCTGGCACACAGGCATAGTGGAGGCAGAATGCTATATACATAATAAATAAAACCTTTAGAAAAAAATCAGAAAAGTTACAGCTCAACCATCTGCATTTCTATTTCTTAAAAACAAACATTTTGGCACCGAAGATATGACTCAGTGGTTTAGAGCATGCACTGCTCTTACAGAGTCCCAAGTTTGCTTCCCAGTACCCATTTAAAGCGCCTCACAATTCCCTAAAATTCTTGCTCCAGGGAAGCAGAAGCCTCTGTCGCTCTCTAGCACTGTACCCACATATACAAACCCACACTCAGACACGCATCCCTACACATAACTAAAACTTAAAACAAAGTATTTCTGACCATATCAAAGTTAAAAGTATGAAACTACATCCTATTACTGAGTCATGAAAAAGAACTAGAGAAGAAAGATCTATACTAAGTATATGATGGAGAGCACTGGCTTTGTACAGATGTCCGGAGCAAGGTTTTGTGCTTAGAAGGAGAAGCCCAATTAGCTGTGACCTAGTGTGCTTTCCTCATCTGTAGCTGAGCCTAATGTGGCTCGAGGTGTCTTAGATTTTATTTTTTATGTTCCATGTATTTTAGAGAAAAGAGACACAGAGAACAATTATTTTCATTATTTAATATGCCTACATAAGAACAAACTAACTACAACTATTGTTAAATTTGAAACTGTGTTTATCAAGTTTCTCTCTTTAAGATATCCTCAGTGTTGTATCTTTTTAAAGAAATTTCAATACAAATGTGTCTTTTATATAGTAATAGATGCTGATAAATAAATAGATAATAAAATAAAAAAATAAAAAAAGAAAGAGAAGCCCAATGCTTATACAGGCATAAACAGCAAGCAAAAAATTTAGGAACTTTCTGCTACAGAGAATGTAAGTCAACCTCAAATTTAAAACCTTCAAATGTCATTGTTTACAATCAAGAAAAAAGACATACTTGAGAATGAATGAGAAATCAGTAACCAATGTCAAGATTTCCATGAATTGTTTGTGGAATTCCAACCACTCACTGAACTGTGAGAAATGACCATGATCTCAACTTCTATGCCTTTTAGAGATAGAAGGAAGAAAGTACATGCATCACTTTAAATACTAACAACTAGATTAAACCAAGAAAATACAAAAGAAGAAAGCAACACTTAAGTGAGAAAGTATCAACTTGAATTTTTGAAAGAGTTCTTTCAAAAACAAAATTTCATAAAAAAGGTGCATTGAGAATATTTATAAAGATCAAAATACTGAAAAGAAGAAACAGTGCATAGTTCTTGATGTCTGTCTTTTGAAATGCATAGAAAGAAAATCACAAAGAACTAACATTTTTGATGTTAGTTAAATTCAGCATTTAATTTTGCATTTTAGTTTTTCAGCACATTTTTCTCTATTGTAAGTCTTCCTCTAATTTAGATGTGTCTAGAATATTGTGACATTACCATTAAACTCAAATCATCACTAATTTTCATTAAGACTTTCAGACGAGATTATAATTGTCCTAAATTTATTTATTTCTAATTAAAAATGAAATGTATTTATGGTATTAAAAATGATGGCTAAATAGAGTTAAAGAACATATGTACTCCCCCAACATACTCAGCATTTTATTTGTTTATTTATTTGTGTGTGTTATTTGTACACTATGAAGATGTGCCTTTGCTAAGGCACCTTCTGATTGGCTTAATAAAGAGCTGAATGGCCAATAGCTAGGCAGTGAGGGTAGGCAGGACTTCTGGGCAAAGAAAGGAACTCAGGAAAGAGATCACTGTACTGAAGAAAGGTGCCATGTAATGGAATGTAGATTTTAAAATATGGCTTAATTTAAGTTATAAGAGCTATTTGAGAAAAAGCCTAAGAAAAAGTTTTTATAATTAATAATAAGTCTCATTGTCATTATTTGTGAGCTGGCAGTCCAAAGAAATTCTAATGAGAAAGCTGTCTCTTTCTTTCTCCCTCCCCCTCCCTGTTTGTCTTGTGTGTGTGTGTGTGTGTGTGTGTGTGTGTGAGAAAGAGAGAGAGAGAGAGAGAGACAGAGAGAGAGAGAGACAGAGAGAGACAGAGAAAGTGTGTGAGTATGTATGTGTGTGTGAGTGTGTGTATTGTGAGAGAGAGATGGAGTGTGTGTATGTGTGTGTGTGTAGGCCAAGCAATGCCAGATGACTTCCTCAATCACTCTGAAAAATTAAAAAAAAAAGAAAAAGGAAATTATGTATATGTGTGTAAGTAATGTCGATGAACGCAAGCAGTCAGATGCCCTGGAGCTGAAGTTGTAGGCCACCCAGTGTGGGTATTGGGATCCAAACTCAGATCTTCAAAAGCAGCAAGTGCTCTTAACTACTGAGCTATCTTTCTGGCTCTTTCACCTTATTTTTTGAGAGAGGGTGTCTCCCTGAACCTGGAGTTTACTAATTTGGATAGGCTGGAGTCCTATCCTCCTAGCTTTACTTCCTACTTTTGAATTACATACACCCCACCACCACCACCACCATTACACTGCTATCACCACCACCACCACCACCACCAAGCCAGTATGTGGTGCTGAAAATCAAGTTTGGGCCCTCGTTTTTTGAGCCATCTCCTGTTTAACACTGCTTCATTTGTTTGCTTACATGGCGAAAGCTCTTAAAAACGATTTTTTAACCATCTAATACAAAGTAACTATGGTCCCAGTGACATATCACACAGCTTCTGAATGTGTTGAACCTGCTCCCCCAGGCTTAACTGAAAGTAAATATCCCCAGGCCCACCCCAACCCATGTCCATGCCATTCTGCTCTGTTTATATGAAGTCAACATTTTAGGTTTCTCATGTTATTGAGAACATACAGTATTTATCTTTTCTCTGTTTGCCTCTATTTACTTGCCTTGTCCTTTCCATGTTTAGTCACAATGCTGCAGATGACAGAATCTAAACCATTTTTATTGCTGCTGGACTCTCTCTCTCTCTCTCTCTCTCTCTCTCTCTCTCTCTCTCTCTCTCTCTCTCTCTCTGTGTGTGTGTGTGTGTGTGTGTGTGACATTTTCTTAAGCCATCTGTCCATCAATGAATGCTAATATTCACTCTTAATTGTTATGACTGTGGCTAGTGTTACAGAGACCATGGGGAGCTCTGATATTTTCCCGGTTACAATTTCATTTCCTTTGGCTATATGACCAGTAGTGAGTTTGTTGTCACATGACAGTTTCTTTTAAATTGTTTTCAGGATCTTCCATACTGTTTCCCACAGTAACTCTACAGAATTGCTTTTCTTTTCTTTTTTCAAACTCATATTTCATTTTATTAAGGATAATTTAAACTTAATATATTTATATATCTGTGTGGGTATTACAGTCTATTTTTCTGTGTCTAACTTGCTTTTCTATCAGTATGCAGTTGCTCCCTTTGCTCTGCATCCTCCTGACATTGCTATCTTTCTTCATTTTGATGATGTCAAACAGGATGAGTATGATGTACCAACAGCTAATCAATGCTTTAATTCCTTCTTCTGAGGGCTAGTGACAATGGACATTTAAAAATTGTCTGCTGAACTATTTTATAGTGTTGCTAGAGTCTTGTCTGTTTAGGCCTTTTGCCCATTTTAAAAACTGAGTTGTGTTCTTTGTCTTGAGATGCTTGAGTCCCTTATCCATTTTAAATAAGAATTCATTAACAGATACATGGTTGGCAAGAATTTTTTCCTGCCTCTAGGTTCTCTTTACTGTGTTGTTTAGCAATGCAGAGGCCTTGCAGTTCCAAATACCTCTAGCTGTGTGATGTCACTTTGGCCAGTTCAGGTGCCATATTCAAACAGCATCTTTGCCTAGACTACCACCATGGAGCTTTTCTGTACAGCAACTATTCTCATAAGAGCTTGTTAGGAAATGCATAGGACTATTTCTGGGCTCTATATTCTGTTTTCACTGGCCCATGTGGCCGTTTATTTATACTTTATGACAGTATCATCCTGTTTTGAATATAATAACTTCTTAATATTTTTGAATCTATCATTTATTTTAACCAAAATTCTTTTGTCTTTTTAGAGTCAGCAGATCACTATTCTGCAGTAAATGCTTATTATCAGCTAATACCTTCACATCAATATATTTCCATAAATTTATTCATTTTTGGATTTTTTTCCCAGGAAATGGCCATTTATGGATATTGAGTATTCCTGCAGAGTGTTTGTGTAGATGTGTGTATTACCTCTTTTGGACCATCTCTGCACTTTTTGTTATTGCCATTATTTTCTCTATGCAACTAAAAAACATTGTTCTTGATCTTTCTGCCCAACTACATGACTGAGAAAAGTCAATATACTCAGGAACATGAAAAAATGGGGAGGGAGAAATGAGGATGATAAATGAAAAAAAAAGGAAAAGAAAACAGAAGGAAAGAGATGGAATTTTCCTTACTAAATATTAAAAGTACAATTTTGAGCTCACTGTGATCACACACCAAAAATCTCAGCACTCAGAGACAGGTTGAAACAGAAGATTGAGAATTTGAGATCAGCCTCGGCTACACTGTCAAAACACTGGTGATATATGAAAATAATAAAGGAATAGATAACTGTCCAATTGGAGAGACATCAAGCAGGTCTTTATACAAGTGCACTCTGAGAGGCAAAAGGCACCAGTGCAATCAGCTAAATGCCAGTCACTATACAGCTACAGATTACAGGCATTAAAATTCTTATAAAATCGGGTGAATGTGAAAGTCAGTGGATCAGAGAAGAGGTGGAGGAAGATGGGTGAATATGATGAAAGCATATAAAAAAACTCCCAAAGAACTAAGAAAAATTAAAAATATACATAATAAATAAGGAAATAATAGTGAGAGCTTTGGAGTTCTATTACTAAGAATAGAAATGTGGATCTGCTACTTAGGTGGGAGACAGTGCAATAGCTAATTCTTTTCTTCTGAGATCAGTGATGAAATTTTTAAATGTTGAATTTATTTAATCTTCTATAAATGTATATTTAACATATGGAATAATCATGTGACTTGGTGAACCATTATGCTTCTGTGACTGGTTAATAGTACAGTAAAGTCCCACTTGACTCAAAGCCTGCCAAAAGTGTAAGACTGAGCAATGCATTTTAAAGTAAAACTTTAATATGTGAAATGCATTTGTACAGTGCCAGGTTATGTATTGAAGATATCATTTTTTTCTGTTTTTCATGAATGTGCACATGTGATGTGCATGCATTTTTATTGGCATATGTGTAGACACATGTGGGGGGTACACATGCTCATTTGTGCACATCCATAGAGAGGCTCAATGGTTGCCATCAAGAATCACTTTCAATTTCTCTTATACATTATTTATTGAGGCAGAACCTCTCAATACATACCAGAGCCCTGAATTGACTAATTTCTTTAGGTTAAACCTTCTAAGGCTGTCATTACAGGTGGGCTGGCACAGCCACCCAGTGTTTATGAGGCTTCTGGTTCTCATGAGCTACCTTTACAGCCTGCAGATAACCTTTACAAACATTACCTAGTTCTGATTTTGTGTTATATAAAATGACTTGACACTCCAAAGTATGACAGTGACTCCATTTAAACAAACAAACAAACATGCATATTACTAAATATGTTAAAAATGTTCACCCCAACCCTATTGGTAAGAGTTAAGAACTTGTGATGGACCAGGTGTTCTCTGATTATATCATAGATAATAAATTACAGGATAATTGTGTCTATTTGTGTCCTAAATTAATTACTATATTGCAGCAAGAATAAGTCAATAATAGCCACTTCGCTGAATCTAAGCAACAGAATATTTGGGGGGGAAAAACCTGGCATGCCACAGTCAAGTACACTAACATTATCTCAAATACATTTCAAAATAAACTCAAAAGATAAAATAGGAAAGGAAGCATTTGTCAGAACCATCTCCACCATCAAGGAATCAATAACATAGATCAGAAGTTAGTCTCTACAAATGGACAGGAGTGAGCACAGAGGACTTGGAAACCATTGTAATGCTGCTGTCTAAGATTGATTACCTAGAGATTATAGGTGAGATATTACTATGCATCTTTCAACCACTTAAAAATTGTGCACAAAAATATCCTATGGCAAATTGCTGCCTGAAAGGGTACATTTGCAATTCATAGGGCAAAAGACTCAATTATGAGAATATATAAAGTTCTTAAAATCAAATAAGAGAATAGGCACTCAGATAGGAAAAATTACAGTGAAGATAAACAGGAAATTCACAAAGGAGAATTGAAAATAAGATATCAAACCTCTCTGTAAGCACCAAAATACCACCATGTGTGTACCTTGTACAGGTAGGTGATGTCTTCCTTGTTTTTGAGACTGTAGCAAACTCTTGTGAACTGTAACTAACTGTTGTATAGTACAAGTACTCTTCAGAAAGTAACATTCATCAAAGATTAATGTCCACCACACACACACACACACACACACACACACACACACACACACACACACACATCCTTTACATGTTTACAAGGTACACTGACATTCAGGAATATTCTAATTAGTGTTGCTCAGAGCCATGAATTGTGGTAAGCAGCCGAGGACTCATCCAAGGAAAATGACTAACTTGCATGCAACAGCCCACGTTATGATTCCTGGGAAGACTCTCTTATGTGTGCTGAAATGTAAAGATATCTAACATATTATTTAAGAAGTCATTTGTAGAAAATGATATCTGGCAAGATGCTACTAACCCACACAAGCCTGCATGTGTCTGGATGAATGAACAAAATTCCTTAGCTGTAGTGTCATTCTTTCTGAAGAGGGTGGTAAAAGCCATGGGATATGAGTCTCTAGGGTGAAGGCGTTTGCTGAATACCAAAGCTTGATCCTCTAACAGACACATACACCATAATGCCCACTCTAACAGACACAGGTACCATAATGCCCACTCTAACAGACACATGCACCACAATGCCCACTCTAACAGACACAGGTACCAAAATGCCCACTGTAACAGGCACAGGCACCATAATGCCCACTCTAACAGACACACATATACATGTGCACCATTATTAATCTCCAATAAGTAGCATCCATTGAGAGTTAGTGTCTAGTAATCTCTGCAAGCTAAGAACATTTTTCCCTACTTAATGACCATAGGTCACATAGGAGAATCAGGATGGAATTAACAGAATACACCTATGAATTTCATTAGAGCATGCTTCTTTACAAAGTTTGTCTGTTTCCACTAAATGTTTCAACTTTGGGTTATCTCAAAAGTAAAAAGCTGGTAAGAATCTATAAACCTTCTTAAAGGAATTCATATTATGTCTCTGTCTGCATCTCTAGAAATGTTTTTCCATCACTTTTTGTAGCCTAAACCTCCACTGTGTTTCTAGGGAATCAGTGATGAATTAGCTACTGTTATAACTTGCTCAGTGTCAAAATCTTCTGTTTATCCCTGGTCCCTGTAGGTTTCCAGGGTAATTGCATTCACTCTGAATGCCAATGTTCACCCATTTCTACATCTCCAAGATCCTATTTTTTTCCATTGAGATAATAGAACTCATTTCTCTTGCTGTAGCATGCCTAACCCCTCGATAATTTCTGGCTTGCTGCAGATACCTGCTGCAGTACTTCTTGAAGAAGCTGAGGCTGCTGCATGCATGAGTGAATGCAGCAAGTATCCTCACTCATCACTAGTTTCATGCATCAATAAAATCATCCTGCCCACTCTCTGCCTATTCCTACAGTTTTTCATTAGATTATCTTGTATTTCTTTTCCTCACAAAGTATCAGGGAATTCTGACCTTTTTAACCTCATTAAATATGACCCATCAGCCAATCCATGCATCAGTTATCCAATCAAGTAAAATATTAGTATCATTTCATGATAGTCATCAATCAGAGACGTCCTGAATGAGTAGTAACCCCTTCTCAGAGAGTCAGCTTGAGTAGGAACAACTTTTCATACAACTTAGACTCCCACAGAAACACATTGGTTTTAGTTTTCAATCTTTTTAATGAATAAGCTGTGTTCTGCATCTTCTCTCTTACACGGATGTGTGTGAGCTCATGCATGCGCAAGTGTGGGTGTGCATACACATGTTTATGTCTATATGTGGAAGCCAGAGTTCAGCCTCACATGTGTCTCTCAGGATGTCTTCCACTCTGTGGTTTTTGTTGTTGTTTTGTCTTTGTTTTTTGAGACAGGTTCTATCACTGGTCTGGAACTGGACAGGTAGGCTAGTCAGGCTGGGCAGTGAGACCCAGGGATCTTCCTGTCTCTGCCTCTTCAGTACTGGGACTACAAGCATGCACGAAGCACTACACCCTGCTGTTGACATGGACTCTTGGGTCTTTCTCCTACACAGCAAGCTTCTTACTGACTTAGCTATCTCCCAAGCTCAGTATGGCTTTTTGCAATTCTCTTTTGGAACTGGATGCTATGAAAGAAGATGGGGGAATGCTCAGGAAAGCTCATCAACCTGTAAAATAACTGTGGAGTTTTATCCACATGGAGGAGTTGTTTCCAAGACTAAGAACAGAAGGGCTCACTCAAGGGATGGCAAATATGTGCTTCCACAGTCAATCTAAGAGAGTACTATTGTAAATGGTTCTGATCCAGCCTTTCCAGGCCTGAATCAGAGGTTTGGTCCCACTCTCAGCCCCACTTAGCCTCAAATAATCACACACAGGTTTATATTATTTTTACACTGATTGACCTAGGGCCCAGGTATATAACTTGCTAACTCCTTAATCTGAACTAACCCATTTTGTTCAGCTATGCAGCTCAGTACCTACCTTTCCTCAGAGAGGCATTTCCTCTGCATCTCCTGGCAGCTCCCGCAGCTCTGACATCTGTGTTGGGCTACTGTTTCTGCACTGAGATGTTCCTGAGTTTTCTTACCCTGGTAGCCCCGCCCACACTTCCTGTTTGCCTTTGACCAATCAGCTTTTATTAAACCCATAGGCGGGACAAATATTTACATTACCAGTATAATCCCACTACAGAGTATGAAAGTTCAGCATTCTCAGCCACATCTACATAGAAGACCAGATGCCTCAAGCCCAAATCAATTTCTGCAGTATTTAAACAAACAAAAAAAAACAAAACAAACCTAGTTAGCACAGATAAGCATCTCTTCAGTGTAGACATTGGTTTGTCTCTGCCATATCTGTCTGAGTCTCCTTAATATTAAGGATATTAAGAAACATCCTGATTATTTGTATGTCCTGTTACATAAATTAATAATTGTTTAACTCTTGCCCAGGTTCCCCAGTGGCAGACCAAACCAAATGAAAAGAACCTGTGAGTGTAGCCTATAGGCTCAGCCTTTTGGACAAAATGACGAGACAGGGGGAACTAGAACATATCTAGTTCAAAGTAAACTTTTGTGGAAGGAAGAAAAATATGTATTTTTATGTAGATATCTAGGCAAAGGGGAAGAGGGTAAAGTTCCTGCTGCACAAGTATAGGGGCTTCTGTTTGAATACTCAGAACCTACGTAAAAGTTGGCACAGTAGTAGACACCTGTCATATCAGAGCTCCTACAGTGAAGTGGGCAGCAGGGACATCAGAATCCTTGGAGCTCACTGGCCATCTATCTTGTCACACACTACTTTGAGCAATAAGGAGACCCTATCTCAAAGAAGGTAGGAGGTAAAGATCAATGACAGAAGTCCTTTGACCTCTATACCAGCCCCAAGTCATTCATGCCCTTAACGTACACTCACACACAAATGCAGCCATCCACTACCACTTATTAAAGAGATAGAGAGAACATAGAGAAAGACAGAAAAGTGAAGCATGTACCTAAACTGAAAAGATGTCATTATTAGTGAACCAAATTTCAAGTGTCTTTTGATGATTACTGGGACAACATGAGTCCTTGGTAACGTACAATGAGAGAGTGTGCAGCAGATGTCCAGAGATACATGCTTTCAGACTCAGACTTGTTACCTACAGATATAACAGCATCTACTGTTTTCAACCTGTGTCTACTCACATGGTCCTTTAAGCTTTATGTATAATTAACGGTTTTAATAAAGTAGCTTTTGCATTGTTGTTCTGGTAGCACTTTAAGGGTTGGGGTTTTTAACTCATTTTTTTCACAAATTAAAAAAGCACTACAATATTAATATATAAGCAATTTTTAGTTTATTCACTATAGAAATGCATGATACTACTAATAAAATATATACATCCTGAACCATACACTGTTGTATGTTTTAAGGCTGAGCTAGCTCTAAGTAAGCATTACATGTTAAACCTTCCATTTCTAATAAAACAAAACCATTTGCTTCTCAGTGACAACAAGACATTTTACAAACAAGTTTTAGTTAGAACAAAGCTATTAATTAAGCTTTATTAATATGAAAGCCCCAATTTTAATATTTTGAGATATGGTAGTTCTGTTTAGCCATAGTGTAAATGTTCACAGTTTTAGCTAATCGTGGTCAATCTTCACCAAAAAATAAAGTGGAAACTGTGGAATTAATTTATACATTTTTAATTGTGTCATGCTTAGTGGGTCCTGAAGCCACTCTCGTTCATGCTTCCCACACAGTGTATGAATCAGCTTGGTCCAGCATGAGCTACCAAGCAGCTGTCTGCATAGACAAGCCTCCTCTCTGAATCATGGCATTTGAGACTGAAACAGCCTATGAATTTCCCTGCTTTACTTCACATAACATATGCACAGCTTTTAACCTCTTCCTTTACTTAAAAAGGCTTAAACTATGAAGTGTTTAGCAACTTTTACTATCAACCTGAAAACTATGCATATCACGGGTAGCCAGATTTACCTTGTTTTCCATTTACTGATGGCACAAAACATGTTATGGAGATGATATTGTCACTTTCTCTAACATTTAAGGCTTCTACCTTTCCCCCAAATACATCAGTGACCATGTGACACAAGCTTATTTTATATGACAGTAAATTTGAACACCATTGAAAAGGTTAATTTCATATTCCCCAAAAACCAAAATATATAATGACAATTTTTGACATTTAGCTAGTACTATTGAACTGAAAGAAGATTGAAGTTACTTTTGGACCACTTTTTGCCAATATTTCATTAAATTAGTGTTTGACAAGAAATTGGCTCTCAGTGCAGTAACTAACTTGTGATAAAAACATAACAAAGCACTCAAAAGAATCCTGGAAAACAATAGAGGTCCTTATGGTGGAAATGTTCATCTATATGCAATAAATATCATTGTACAAATAAAAAAATGTTTTGGCCTATATGAAACATCATAAAAAAAATAAAAATTAAAAAAGACAAAGTCAAACAAACTCCATCCTGCCACGCCCCCCCCCCAAAAAACATAGAAAACTACAAATGAACTAAAGGCCATGGGCCATATAACAAAACAAATTAATAAAAATAAATTAAAATAAAAAACTAACTAACAATATGCCTAAAACATAAACCAAACAAAAATAAAACTAATATAAACATCTAAATTATTTCTGGCAAAAAAAAAGCCACAAACAAATCAAACCTCTAGCTCAAACAAAATAAAAAACCTAGAATAACAGGTTCTCTCAGGACTGGAGCCTTATTTTAATCCTGGGGGCACCTGAGAGAGTGAGGGAGCCAAAGATGGTGCTCAGTGTCAGCTTGCCTTTCTACTGGGAAATAAACACAGCCTCATGTGAAAGAAAACACCTGTCCTTCCAGAATCAGACCAAAGTCCTGTATTCTCCAGTAGGGGAAATCTTAGCAGGGTGGGTACATTTTCTTTCCTCCTTATTTTTTTTTTAATATTTATTTATGTGTGTAGTGTGTGCACATCCATGCCAAGTTTCTGTGCTGCTGTGAATCTAACCCAGGGCTTCATGCTCTCTAAACAAACACTTCTACAAGCTGAGCTACATCTTCAGTTCCTAAAGTTTATGCGCTTGACACACTCATTTCTATAAGTTACCCATAGGCATGCCATGGCACATTCACACACACACACACACAGAGAGAGAGAGAGAGAGAGACAGACAGAGAGACAGAGAGACAGAGAGACAGAGAGACAGAGACAGAGAGAGAAAGAGAAAGAGAGGGGGTGGAGGGAGGGAGATTGAGAGGAAATAAATTTAACTAAATTTTTAAATTACATATGCCTATGAGGTATCACATATTGTTTTGATTCATTTGTGCAGTAAATAACAATCAAATCAGGGTATTTAGCATATGGTTTTAAGCTTTTTATAATTCCTTTATGGTGAATGCATTCAAAATCTTTCCTCCAGGTAATTTGAGACAAGCTATGTTTTTTTTGCTCAGAATGTCATAGGAATCTCAAATTTCTTCATTCTGTCCTGTACTACCATTGTCCCTCTGGCAAACCTTCCCCGGTCCCCTTTCACATCCTCCCCAGGCTGTGTTGACTAACACATGAGATCCCCTTGTGGAAGATCCCTTATGAGTAGGAGCTCATGGGTTTGTCCTCCTATGGTGGACTTGTTCAATTATCTGCATAGGTCCATCAGTGTCACCAGTGACACTGCCACACTCTCATGGCTGCATAGCAACACCTCTAAATGCTAACTCATATTAAATAATATCTAATCATCTATTAAAGTCAACTCCATATCCATCTCTCACCTACAAACATTGAAGAGAATATGAGAAAAGTGCAGGTGAGAATATGTATAAGACATTGTTCTTATTAGAATAGTGAAGCCATCTGGAAACCTGTGTGAGCTTTCCTTAAAAGATCTAAAAGTAGGGCTGGCTTTCTGAATACAGATATTAATGACTTCATTAATGGATGATTCTGTCACAAGAACTTGTCACTCAGTAAAGTATGCACAGATGGATAAATACATCAGGAATTACAAGTTAAAATGCAGGTTTTAATTTTGGAATCAACCTTGACTCTTGACTATATGAGACTTCTGTGCCAAGGCTGCATGACTTTCCCTGACACACAGGTGCTATTTTTTTTCTGAATCTCTTATTTTAAACTTGTCCTATGAATCAATCTTTGCACAGGTAATGAGGTGGTTCTTCAAGGTGTATTTGCTCTCAGACTTTTATCATCTCAGTGGTAGATTGTTCCAGAAAGAATGTAGCATGACAGACTAAGTTAGGAATGCTATTTTTCTAGAGATGAGATACAAAAATCTTGAAGCTAAATATCTTATTGATCATTGCCCCTTTCACACTGAAACAACATGAAATCCATAGATCACGATAGCAGGCATCAGATGAGGTAAAGACCCCCACACACTCAGTCCCTGTGTTTATATTTGTGTTTCTGTTTGCTTCAGAACTGTAACTAAGTGGTCCATGTTACAAAGTCTTTTTTTTAAAAGCTTTCCTTTTTCTTTTTTTTTTTTTGACACATAGTCTTGGATGACCTCAAATCCATTATGTAGCTGAGGAAGGCCTCAACCTCCCAATCTTCCTGTTTCTGCTTTCCACACACTTTGGGTTCACAGTCATGTATCACCATCGATGCCCACTTTATGCATTGCTGGAGATCTAACCCAGGACCCTTAACATCAGCCTGTATCCATGAGGAACTTCACCTACTGCATAGATTCTGACTTCATTGCTGTACCTTAGAAAAGAATGTGTACAATGTCAAGAGCCATGGTTCTGTTTAAGAACCCTAGCTCACCACAGGGACCCGCCCACTGAGGAGAGCACCTAAGCTTCCTCACCTCAGACAGTCATCTTAGCAAAAAGACTCTTGAGTTCCTTTTTTGTTTGTTTGTTTTTTGTTTTGGTTTTTTAATCTATTTTTTAAGAATTAAACACAAATGGCAAATTCATAACCAAATTAAACAAAAAAAAGGGAAGACCTACTTCAAAAAAACTAGAAATTGAAACACAAACATTATAATAGATATGAATGAAATTCCCAAAAATCATAAGGACATACATTATAAATTTGTTTTGATAAATTGAAGATTCTGAAAAAAACTGGCAAGTTTTTAGATAGCAAATTAAATCTAAATTCAATGAATGATTTTTACAAATGCATGCTTTGTAACCATGAAATACTTAAAATACTAATAAAATGCTCCATACTAAAAATAAAAAACAGCAACAATAGAAACAAACACAAGAAAATATGAACTTACTACAGAATTCTACTATAACTTAAAAAACTAAGACAAATACATGTATTATTCCATAAACCTTAAAAAAATAAACCAAGCCTTTAAAAGTTACAAAGCCAGTGAAACTCTGATATTAATCATAGTATTTCTTCTTTCTTTTTCAAAAAAAATTTCATATATAGATTTATTATTTGGTGTTTTTACATCATGCACCTCATCAAACTCAGATATCAGACCTCTCAGTATCATGCCCACTCTTATGTTCTCCCCATTTACAAAACTGCCCATTTACACTGTTCATTTGTTTACTGGAGCATAATTAAACTCCCTGTGGCCAGACCCTTCAAGAAAACAAGTCTTTTCTTACCCACCCCTCTGCCAGAAGCCATCAATGCAGAAGTGAGGCATTGTCTCATTTAGCTATGTTCCAGTCTTGAGTTCTTGTGGATAATGACATTGCTCTCTTTTTATATTTTTTTAAGTCAACTAATGAATGAATACATCCCCTGCTTCTCTTTCTGGGATTGTGATACCTTACTCAGGATGATATTCTCTATATCCATCCATTTCCCTGAAAATTTTAGGATATCATTTTTTCTTACTGCTGAGTAGTACTCCATTGTGTACCACAGTTTGTTAATCCATTCTTCAGTTGAGGGGCATCTAGGTTGTTTCCAGGTTCTTGCTATTACGAGTAATGCTGCTATGAACATAGTTGAGCTAATGCCTTGGGAGTGCGAATGTGCGTCTTTAGGGTATATACCCAGAAGTGGTATTGCTGGATCCTTGGGGAGATTGATTTCCAATTTTCTGAGAAACTGTCATACTGCATTCCAGAGTGGCTGAACAAGCTTTACACTCCCACCAACAATGGAGGAGTGTTCCCCTTGCTCCACATCCTCCCCAGCATAGGCTGTCATTTGTGTTTTTAATCTTGGCCATTCTAACAGGTATAAGATGGTATCTCAAAGTTGTTTTGATTTGCATTTCTTTGATGGCTAAAGATGTTGAACACTTTTTCATGTGCCTTTCAGCCATTTTTAATTCTTCTGCTGAGAAATCTCTTTTTAGTTCTGAACCCCACTTTTTGTTGGTTTTTTTTTTTAAACACTTTTATTTATTTGCCTTGGTGTTTGCCTGGAACTGGAACTACAGACAGTTGTTAGCTGCCATGTGGGTGCTGGGAATTGAACCCGGGTCCTCTTCCAGAGCAAACGGTGCTCTTAACCGCTGAGCCATCTCTCCAGTCCCTTTGTTGGGTTTTTAAGGGTTTTGAGTTCTAGTTTTTTGAGTTCCCTATATATTTTAGAGATCAATCCTCTGTCACTTGTAGGGTTGGTGAAAATCTTTTCCCATTCTGTAGGCTGTTGTTTTGTCGTATTGGCTGTATCCTCCTAAGTTTCAGGAAGTCCCACTTATTGATTGTTGTTCTTAGTGTCTGTGCTACTGGTATTATATTTAGGAAGTGGTCACCAGTGCCAATGCAGACCTTGAAAGAACAATACTCAATTTTATTTCAAATAACAGGAAAGCCAAGATTGTCAAGACAATTTTGTTCAACAAAAGAACCTCAGGAGACATCACCATCCCCTACTTCAAATTATACTATAGAGCCACAGTAATAAAAACAGCTTGGTACTGGTATAAAAACAGACTTGTGGGTCAATGAAATAGAATTGAAGACCCAGACTTTAACCCACACACCTATGAACACTTGATTTTTTTGACAAAGAGGCAAAATATATTCAATGGAAAAAAGATAGTATCTTTAACAAATGGTGTTGGCATAACTGGATGGTAGTGTGTAGAAAAATGAAAATAGATCCAAACCTATCACCTTGCACAAAACTTAAATCCAAGTGGATCAAAGACCTCAACATAAACTCAACTACACTGAACTTGATAGAAAAGAAAGTGGGAAATAGCCTCCAACTCTTGAGTTTCCAGAAGTGCCACATTCTTGGTGATGACAGGTGGGCTAATGTCCCTGAAAACCAGAAAGGCTTAAGTTAGAATGCAAATACCAAGGTAATTCTTAGTTATTCAAGCTTCAAAGAGCAGCCCACTCCAGTTTGCCCCCTTTCTCTTTTTCCTTCTTATTATGAGCATTTCCTCATGCTAAAGTAAAATCTGGAGCTAATAGAAAATTTTAAAATTTTGTTGACTTTGAAACAACCAACTAGAATTGATTTTACACCAACATGAACATAGGTTTCCAAATGGAGCACTAAAGCTACAAATGTAATTTTTGAAAATAAAACTTTTTATAATATAATGTTTTAAAAGATGTAGTTCACATGTACATACTATATAGTATGGTCAGAGGATGATTTTAAGTCACTCGTAGATAAATGCATATTTACCCATATAAACACATAGTAATTTTATCATGGTTTAAAAGACTGAGTTGGGTCATCAAACTCATAATTTCAGAGCATTTTTTTAAGACAAGATTGTTGTCTGCATTTACTTATTTATTGGGTTGGGCACTACAGTAGGTGTGAAGAAATCAGGATAACTTGCTGGAGTCTGTCTCCCCCCCCCCCACCATGTCATTACAGCAAATGACCTCAGGTTGCCAGGCATAGCTCAAGTACCTTTCCCAGAGCCATCTCACCAGCCCATTATTGTTCTTATTATTGCTGTTTGCAAGCTATCTTAAAGCAGCCATTAGGCATAATTCTGTAAGTTACGTGCAGATGTAGAAAGATGATGTGGTCAGCAGGTTAATGGCAGAAGCCCAACAAACACCCTGTTGTGTTTTGTGAAGACCTTCCACACTATTAGGCCAAATTCCAAAGAAGCTGAGCCTAAGCCAGGAACTTCTGTGCAGGTGATTTATTGACATTTTGGTTGTAAGCCTAGCCTTTAATAGCTGAGCTACCTCCCCATCTCTCTGGGGATTTATTGAATGAAATACCTTCGGGAAAACCTTGAGAGGAAAAAGGAAGTGGGGAAAGGCAGCAGCAGAAACTAGACAGGTCATTACTCTAGGATAATCTTTGCTTTGGTTTTTACATGTGTGCAGTATGTGCATGTACACATTTGCATTCCTGAGTATACATATGCGCATTTACATACCAACATTTACCTCAGGTGTTTCCTTGATCATTCTCCATTTTATATATTGAGACAGGGTCTATCAGTTGAGCCCAGAGCTCACTGATTTACATACTATAACTAGCTACCTTGCTCCAGGAATCCCCTGTCCCAGACTCACTCACCAGCACTAGTACTACAAACAGGCCACCATACCTACCTGGCATTAACTTGGATGTTGGCAATTCAAATCCTGGTCCTTGGTTCAGGCTCTTTATCTGGTGACCCATCTATCCATCTAGTGAAAGTTTCAGATTTATGGAAAAGTATTTCAGTAATCACCCCTGTGAGAAATTTTGTTCAATAAATGTAACAAGGAAGTAAAGAAGTTGCCCCGGCAAGAGGCAGTAAAACTGACTCACTGTATTCTCAATTCAGTCGGTTGTGAGTCACAAGGATAGCATCATTTCCCCAGAGAAAGAGAGTCACCATCACAGTAGGTTGAAGGGAAAAGCACTGGCCTACTCAAGAGAATGTGGATGGAGCACAAAGAGCATCTGTCATAGAGGCTCAGAAGATGACATTGAGGGCAATGATAAACACACATTGAGATGACTGTGTGCAGTCCAGGAAAGCCTTGAAGCCAACTGGAATCCACAAGACCTCACTCATGGAAACTCCTCCAGAAGGAAGAGTTCACTAACACTCTGGGTCATCGTGACCCTCTCCATTCTGGAGTCACATTGCCTGTCTTCCTGAGCCTGGTGCATCAAATGCTGTGGGCAGTTTAGTAACAGTGGATGAAAGGCTTGTCTTACCTAATGGACACCTACCTGCTCTGAGTATCCTAGGATGAAGTCCTATTAGACTTAAATTCCCAGATTCCACTCTTTTCTCCCCCCCCTCCACTGAAAGGGTGTGTACTTCACAGGCACACAACACATAACTTTTCAAAGAGAGAAACAGTAGATCTCAATTTGCAAGATACTCTGCTTCCGGCAATGATTGGCCCACATTAGGGCATGCCAATTCATTGCATTCAACCACATACCTCAGTCTAATACTGTGCGAATACAAACCGGATGCATCTGATTAAGAGCTCCCAGGGCTAGCTGTAATAATTGACTCACTGGCAGTGTGCCTCCTTCCAGCTATTCTGGGCTCAGGGCATGGAGCTGTTGGAGTCTGGCATGCTCAGCTCAGAGGCTTTCTCAGCTGGGCCAGGTGCCAGGCAGCCATCCCCTTCACTCTTCCGTTTTCCATCTACTTGCTTCTTCTTCTCTATACTTCCTCACGAACTATGCCTTCCCTTTGGATTTTGCCTTATTTTGTTCTGCATAGATGTTTTAGCTTTTCTGCTAAACCTGGCTGATGGATTTCATGTGGACAGATGGCTGCATGCCAGAACCAGCTGGAGTTTGCCTTACCAGGGGTGTTTGTTAAATCTGGTCAGTGACAGCCAGTTGGGTCCCTGGCAATGAAGCAGGTACAAGCCATTTCCTGTTAGAGGTGATGATATGTCCCTGAGTGATTAGTACCACAGTGTCCAGATGCAGGCACATTCCATTTTGGTAATGTCACCTGAGTTACTTTGAGCAATTGACTCAGTTTCCCATGCTTCTGAATTATCACTTATAAAATGAAAACCATTGAAGGAACTTCTTTGTAGGGTTGATAGGAGGGATAGACTTTGCATATTCATGAGCAGACAACTTTCCTTCCCTTTGGAAAGATGTCATTGGAAGGCAGTGAGATAGCTGAGTGGACAAAGAAGACTAACACCAAGCCTGAGGGTCTGAGCTGGATCCCTGGAGACCAACATGGTGAAAGGAGGCAACTGATGTGCACAAGTTTACCTTTGACCCCTTCATGCATCTCCGTGCACATACGTACACACATAGTTTAAAAAATATACTCCTCAAAAATAATGTTAATGAGGATATCAGAAAATTTCCCTGGCATTATTTGTATAGATAATATAATTATTATTTACATAGCACTCTGGTACTAAGCAACTGAAAGGCTAGAATATTTCAGCTGGTGAATTCTTATCATAACCCTGAATTATGTTCTGTCTTACAATAACAAAATTACAGAGCAAAAGACTCTACCTTGCCTGACATTAAAGCATTAATTGAATGTAGCAATTAAAAGAGTGAGTTTGATTTATTTCTAATGTCTTAGAAAGATAAGCAAGACATATCATTGAGAAGCTGCTGGAGGTCACAGAAATAAAATTGAAAAGCAACTGAAAGTCACAATATGAATGTAGAATCACATTTCATGCTTAAAATTTTGTGTGTATCATGTCTATATGCATTTAGTGGCTGTATGAATAAGAAATTACAATGCAGAAAAAAAGATTTATTTCTATGGTAGCTGGCACAGAAGTTATTTTGTGAAATAGTTCATTTTTATTGAAAAGACCATTGTGCACTGGTAAAGTGTATCTCCTTGGCAGTCAAGGTCATAGGTGAAGACATAGAAGTTCGTTATGAAAAAGGGGACTTGCCAAGGCTGGGATCAGAAGGGTCCACAAGCAGTGGCTCTCAGTTCTCAGCAGGATTGGAGGGGCTCATGGGAAATGATTAGCATATGAAAATTCTTCAGTGAGCTCTGTACTGGCTGATACTGTTACCTGAAAGCCAAATCATTGAGGGAGTTCTGGGGCAGGTGGACTGAGATGGGACACCCTTCCTCATGTAGACAGCACCTTGTGTGGTCTTGGACCATGGAATAAAAAGCAGAGAGAAACTTTTGGGACTGCTTTTGCCTCTCAGTGACTGACTGGAACTGGATACATGCCTCAAGCTTCATGTTCTGAGACTTTTCCTCTGTAAAGGGAGTGTGCCCGCGGCTGTGAGCTAAAAGACAGTGATTCCTCCTTAAGCCACTTTTTTCAGGTTACAGCAAGGAGAAATAAAACAAGGACTTCCCGATGCAGAGTGAATCTCCTTATATGATCACCTTCCAGACTAGAGAAGCAGCCAGGGCTCTGTGTGTGTGTGTGTGTGTGTGTGTGTGTGTGTGTGTGTGTGTGTGTGTTGGGAGTGGGGGGTAGATGTCCATGCTTGCACACTCACGCATGTATGTGTGCATGTATCTGCCAAAAAGCTGGAAGAGCACATGTCATACTGCTGTGTGGTCAGCACTGAAAGTGGGTGTGTGCCTGTGTCATCAAGAAATGTGTAAGCCATTTCTCCATCAAGGTAACAAAAGACAAGCACAGTTGACAGGGAAGGAAGTTATATTTGCCTCACAGCTTTAGAGATTCCAGTCCATTGTCATTTCCTTTCCGCCCATGGCAAAGAGAAACCTCAGGGTAGAGATGTTCCACTGAGGAAATCCCTCACTTTATGACACGACAATTGGGACATGAAGGCAGAGAAGGAAGGGGTCGGGGTTACATATCTCTTCAAAGGCACAGTACCATGGCCTAACTTGCTTCTCTCCTGAAGGTCCACTTCTAAATAACATCATATACCAGTAGCATTTGGGCGGGGAGGGGGGCATTGCCAATCCAAACAATAAATGTGAAGACAGTTAACATCTGTGACCTCTTTCATACATTCACCATGTGCCATTAGGAATTTACAGTCATGCTGCTGGAGGTAAATCCACAGCTGACCTCGCTGCTTCCTCGGGGAAGTGGTGTACGGAACCTCTGTCCATCTATCTCAGCATTTCTGGGCAATGGGTCATCATTGCCTTTTCTGAAACCACATGTTCTGAGAAGGACCTTGGAAGAAAGCTCATGTAGGTTAGTGGGTCAGCAGCAAAGTATCCTGCCATCTTTATATCCTGTTGTCAAATGCATGACAGAGAAGGGGAAGAAATGACATATGTAACAAGCAGGACGTGCATTGTGCTTGCATTCTAACCTCTGACCTGAAAGACTCCTAATTGCAGGCTTCTCTCCACAGACCAGGGCGGTAATATATTTAATAAAACTAATCTGGGATAGCAGAGAACAGACTGACCCATAGTCAAGCTAGAAGGGTAACTCATGCCTTTAATCCCAGCATGGGAAAGATCAAGAGTGGTGACCTGTGCCTTTAATCCCACAACTTCAGAGACAGAGATCTTTCTATGTTTCTGTGAGTTCAAGGCCTAACTACCAAGCAGTAGCAGTTCATACCTTTAATCTTGTCTAGAATATGATGCAGAGTTGAACCTGGAAGTGAAACAACTGGGCCAAGAAGGTATTTAAAGAGGCGTAGGCAGAGATTGATTCTGTGATAAAGAGCGAGGCTGAGGAAGCTGGAAGATAGCTTTTCCCTGGAGAAGTTGGCTGGGTGAGATTTGACTGTGGTCTGTTTCCTGTCTCTGATATTCCAGCTTTTCCCCGATATCTGGCTCTGAGTTTTTATTTAATAACACTAGAATTTCTGTTACAGACCAGGGTGTGTTGCTTAGGAAACTCAGGAGTAGGCTGAGCATACCAGGACTGACGTTGAAACCTAGTTGTTTCCTGTTTATCTCAAATTCTTTCCCAGGCACTGTGTCCCAGTCCACTCAGCATTAAATTCCTTACTCTTCCGAGGACTGCATTCTCCAAAACACCATCTCATTGTTTATTTTTTCTTCTCAGTCCCTTCATTTTGCCTCGTTTTTCTTCATATGCCTTATTATTCAGTCATTTGTCCTATTTTTTTGTGTGGTTTCATTTTATTTTGGTGTTCTTTCCAAACAGAGACTCTTTCTCAGCTGCTTCTAGATGCCAGGCTTTTGACTGATGCTGTGTTCATCTTCTTCTTCCCAGGGTCAACCACACTGCCTAGTAAGCACAAGTGTTCTGGAAATACTGCATGTGAAAGAATGAACAGATGAACAGGAAAGCTGGATCACTGTGTGTACAGTCTTTTTTGACACACTGTATCTTCCTGGAAATGCACATTATATATATATATATAATTATATATATATATATAATCTATCTTTCCTTCTCTCTAAGACAGAGAAAATGTCCTTCATTACCCTATAGCCATTTTCCATATTTATAGTGTCATGTT
Organism: Sigmodon hispidus; assembly: GCA_004025045.1. Classification (NCBI taxonomy): domain Eukaryota; kingdom Metazoa; phylum Chordata; class Mammalia; order Rodentia; family Cricetidae; genus Sigmodon; species Sigmodon hispidus. The sequence continues at coordinate 23,800 of PVIH01014360.1, read as the reverse complement.
TCACTTGCTTTCGCTCAATGAAGAACTGCTAATGTTCCAAAAGTTGTGTTTCCACAATAGTAACAGTGTAACTCCTTATACAACATCTAATGAAACAATCCATTAGTAAGTAAAAGAAGAGCCTGCCCCATAGCTTTACACTAGTGAATGCCAGCTATACTATGGAAATGGCTGACGTGATATTTTTTGGTGGTGGTGGTGGTGGTGTTTTTGGTTGGTTGGTTTTTGGGTTGTTTTTTTTTTTTTAATAAAATGAGTATTTATTTATTTTTTTTAATGTGCTTATAAATTAACTGTAGTAAAAAGTTTCTGGCCTTGCCTTTCCGGCCTAGCCCTGAAGCTGTGACTTGCTGTGCCACAGACACACAGACATTTATATTAATTTTATGATGATTGACCTAGGGCCCAGGCATATAACTTGCTAACTCTTTTATTATTATTATTATTATTATTATTATTATTATTATTATAGTCACATTTTTTATCCGTGTACATTCTTATTCAAGGTCCCTTCCCCCTCCCACTCCCTCCAGTCACTCTTTCTTCTCCACACATCCCCATCTCCCCCCCCCAGAAAGGTCAGGAGGTCCCAAGGTCCCAATATGGCTCAGTTCAGCATCCACCCCTGGCAGATCCAGTTTCCTCACCCTAATATTGAGACTGAGTCAGGTGTTTCTTTGGAGGGAGTGGGCTCCAAGGTGCCAGTCCAAGGTGTTTCAGATCAAAGCTGTACAATGGTTGTGGTTTGCAGCTTGGACATTCTTATCTTTTTGATTAAAGTCCACTAATGAGTGAGTACATCCCCTGCTTATCTTTCTGGGTTTGTGATACCTCACTCAGGAGGATATTCTCCAAATCCATCCATTTCCCTGAAAATTTTAGGATATCATTTTTTCTTACTGCTGAGTAGTACTCCATTGTGTACCACAGTTTGTTAATCCATTCTTCAGTTGAGGGGCATTTAGGTTGTTTCCAGGTTCTTGCTATTACGAGTAATGCTGCTATGTGCGTCTTTAGGGTATACACCCAGAAGTGGTATTTCTGGATCCTTGGGGAGATTGATTTCCAATTTTCTGAGAAACTGCCATACTGCATTCCAGAGTGGCTAAACAAGCTTACACTCCCACCAACAATGGAGGAGTGTTCCCCTTGCTCAGCATCTTCTCCAGCATAGGCTGTCATCTGTGTTTTTAATCTTGGCCATTCTGACAGGTGTAAGGTGGTATCTCAAAGTTGTTTTGATTTGCATTTCTCTGATGGCTAAAGAAGTTGAGCACTTTTCCAAATGCCTTTTAGCCATTCGTAATTCTTCTGCTGAGAATTCCCTTTTTAGTTCTGAACCCTATTTTTTGATTATGTGTTATTCAAGGTTTTTCGTTCTAGATTCTTCAGTTCTTTATATATTTTAGAGACCAATCCTCTATCACTTGTAGGGTTGGTGAAAATGTTTTCCCATTCTGTAGGTTATCATTTTATCCTAGTGACAGTGTCCTTGGTTTTCAGAAGCCTCTCAGTTTCAGGAGGTCCCACTTATTGATTGTTGTTGTTAGTGTCTATGCCACTGGTGTTCTATTTAAGAAGTGGTAGCCTATGCCAATTCCTTGGAGGGTATTTCCCACTTTCTTTTCTATCAGGTTCAGTGTGGCTGGGTTTATGTTGAGGTCTTTGATCCACTTGAATTTGAGTTTTGTGCAGGGAGACAGGCTTGGATCTATTTGCAGTTTTCTACACACCACCATCCAGTTATGTCAACACCACTTATTAAAGATACTATCTTTTTTCCATTGAATATTTTGGACCTCTTTGTCGAAGATCAGGTATTCATAGGTTTGGGGGTTAATGCCCGGGTCCTCAATTAGATTCCATTGATCCACAAGTCTATTTTCATGCCAGCACCAGGCTGTTTTTATTACTGTAGCTCTATAGTATAACTTGAAGTCAGGGATGGTGATGCCTTCTGAGTTTCTTTTGTTGAGCAAAATTGTTTTGGCAATCATAGCTTTCCTGTTATTCCAAATGAAGTTGAATATTGTTCTTTCAAGGTTCATAAAATATCGTGTTGGGATTTTGATGGGCAGTGCATTGAATCTGTAGATTGCTTTGGGAAGAATTGCCATTTTTACTATGTTGATTCTACCTATCCAGGAACATGGGAGATCTTTCCATTTTCTGATATTCTCTTCAATTTCTTTCTTCAGTGACTTAAAATTTTTGTCAAGTAGATCTGGTACTTCTTTGGTTAGAGTTACTCCAAGGTATTTAATGCTATTTGCAGCTATTGTAAAGGGTGATGTTTCCCTTATTTCTTTTTCAGCCCTTTTATCTTTAGTGTATAGGAGGGCTACTGATTTCTTTGAGTTAATCTTGTATCCTGCTACATTGCTGAAGGTGTTTATCAGCTGTAGAAGTTTCTTGGTAGAATTTTATGGATCACTTATGTATAAAATCATATCATCTGCAAATAGAGATAGTTTCACTTCTGTTTTTCCAATTTGTATCTCCTTAATCTCTTTTCCTTCTCTTAGTGCTTTAGCTAAAACTTTGAGAACTATATTGAATAGATAAGGGGAGAGAGGACATCCTTGTCTAGTTCCTGATTTTAGTGGGATTGCTTTGAGTTTTTCTTCATTAAATTTGATGCTGGCTGTTGGCTTCTTGTAAATCGCCTTTATTATATCGAGATATTGTCCCTGTATTCCTGATCTCTCCAGGACTTTATCATAAAGGAGTGTTTGATTTTGTCAAAGGATTTTTCAGCATCTAAGGATATGATCATGTGGTTTTTTTTTCAGATTGTTTATATGATGGATGGCATTTACAGTTTTTCTTATGATGAACCATCTCTGCATTTCTGGGATGAAGCCTACTTGATCATGGTTAATGATACTTTTTATATATTGTTGTATACGGTTTGCCAAAATTTTGTTGAGAATTTTAGCATTAATATTCATGAGGGAAATTGGTCTGTAATTCTCCTTCTTTGTTGTGTCTTTGAGTGGCTTGGGTATTAGGGTAATTGTGGCCTCATAAAAGGAATTTGGCAATATTCTTTCAGTTTCTACTGTGTGAAATAGTTTGAGGAGTAATGGTAGTAATTCTTCTTTGAATGTCTGGTAGAACTCTGCACGGAAACCATATGAATCTGGGCTTTTTTACTTGGGAGACTTTTAATGACAACTTCAATTTCCTTTAGGGTTATAGGTCTGTTTATGTAATTAATCTGGTCTTCATTTAATTTTGGTAAACGGTACCTGTCCAAAAAGCTGTCCATTTCTTCTAGGTTTTCCATTTTTGTGCCGTATAGATTTTCAAAGTATGACCTGAAAATTCTCTGGATTTCATGGGGGTCTGTTGTTATGTCCCCCTTTTCATTTCTGATTTTGTTGATTTGGAAACTCTCTCTGCTTTTCAGTTAGTTTGAAATAAGGTTTAATCTGTCTTGAACCAACTCTTAGATTCATTGATTCTTTATATTGTTCTTTTTGTTTCAATTGTATTGATTTCAGCTCTAAGTTTGATTATTTCCTGCCATCTACTCCTTCTAGGTGAGTTTACTTCTAATTGTTCTAAGGCTTTCAGCTGTGCTGATAGTTCTCTAGTGTGGGATTTCTCTAGGTTTTTCATATAGGCATCCAGTGCTATGAATTTTCCTCTTAAGACTGCTTTCATTGTGTCCCACAAATTTGAGTATGTTGTGGATTCATTTTCATTAAATTCTAGGAAGACTTAGATTTTTTTCTTAATTTCTTCCTTCACCCAGAGGTGGTTCAGTTGATTGATGTTTAGTTACCATGATTTGGTAGACTTTCTATGATTTTTGATGTTGTTGAACTCTAACTTTTGGCCCTGGTGGTAAAAGGGATTATTTCCATTTTTTTGTATCTGTTGATATTTGCTTTATGACCAATTATGTGGTCAGTTTTAGAGAAAGTTCCATGACATGCTGAAAAATATGTATATTCCTTTGCATTTGGGTGGAAGCTTCTGTAGATATCTGTTAAATCCATTTGCATCATAACCTCTATTAGACTCCTTATTTCTCTGTTGAGTCTCTGTCTGGTTGACCTATCCAAGGGTGAAAGTGAGGTATTGAAGTCTCCCACTATTAGGGTATGAGAATTGATGTGGGATTTGAGCTTTAGTATTGTTTCTTTTACAAAGGTAAGTGCCCTTATATTAGGGGCATAAATATTCAGGATTGAAATCTCCTCTTGACCAATTTTTCCTGTGATGAATAAGTAATATCCATCTTGGTCTCTTTTAATTGATTTTAGCTTAAATTCTACTTTGCTAGATATTAGGATGGCAACCCCAGCTTGTTTCTTATGGCCTTTTGATTGGAAAATCTTTTCCCAAGCCTTTACTCTGAGCCTGTGCCTGTCTTTGTGGTTGAGGTGTGTTTCTTGTATGCAGCAGAAGGATGGTTTCTGTTTTTGTATCCATCTTGTTAGTGTGTGTCTTTTAATAGGTGAGTTGATATTAACGGTGACCACTGATTTTTATTCCCTGCTGGTTTTGGTGGTAGGTTGTATGTAATTCCTTTCTATGGGCTTTTCTTCTATGGGATTATTGAATGTTTGTGGCTTCATGGGTGTATCTGGGATCTTTAGGTTGCAGTTTTTCCTCTAATGCTTTCTGGAACGCCAGATTGGGAGATAGGTATTGTTTCAGTCTGACTTTGTCATGAAATATCTTGTTTACTTCATCTATGGTAACTGATAATTTTGCTGGATATTGTAGTCTAGGTTGGCAGCCATGCTCTTTTAGTGTCTGTATAATTTCTGACCAAACCCTCTTTGTTTTCATCGTTTCCATTGAATAGTCAGGTGTTATTCTGAAGGGTCTGCCTTTATAGGTAAGTTGGCCCTTTTCTTTTACAGCTCTTAAAATTTTTTCTTCGTTCTGTATGTTTTTTGGCTTGATTATTATGTGGTGAGTGGACTTTTGCAGGGGGTCATATCTATTTGGTGTTCTGCAAACTTCTTGTATCTTTATAGGGATTTCCTTTTCTAAGTTAGGAAAATTTTCTTTTATTATTTTATCGAATACATTATCTGTGCCTTTGAGCTGGTATTCTTCTCCTTCTTCTATTCCTTTTATTCTCAGGTTAGGTCTTTTCATGGTGTTCCAGATTTCCTGAATATTTTGTGTTATGGCTTTTTGGGTTTTAGTATTTTCTTTGACTGATGTATCTGTTTCTGCTACTGAGTCTTCCACTCCAGAGATTCTCCCTTCCATCTCTTGGATTCTGTTGATTATGTTTGTATCTGTAGTTCCAGTTCTTTTCTTCAGATTTTCTATTTCCATCTTTGCCTCATTTTGTGCCTTTTCTATTGCTTCTATTCCAGTTTTTAGTTCCTGGAATGTTTCTTTCATCTTTTAGTTTACCTTTTCTTGGTTTTCTTTCATAAATTTGTTCATCTCTTCCAATTTTTTGTTTGCATTTTCTTCTATTTCTTTAAGAAAATTTTTTATGTCTTCTTCGAAGGCTTCAATAATCTTCATAGAAGTGTTTTTGGTGTTGTTTCCTTCGGTTTCCTCTTCATTGCTCTGTTCAGGTCTTGTAGTTGTAGAACTGCCAGTTTCTCCTGGTGTTGCCTTGTTGTTCTTTATATTGTTATATGTATGTTTGCACTGGTGTCTGCCCATGGCTTCAGTGGTTCACGAATAGGCAGCTCCTAGTCAGTTGTGGCAAGAGGACTTGTATGTCTCCTGTCTCCTCTGAGCAAGGGGTCTGCTCTATTTTTGACTCTGCTGTGGACAGGGGTCTGAATTTCAAGGCCTCAGTCCTTCTCAGCGGGGCCCCGGCCATGCAAGGCCCCCTCTTTTATGTCTGGCTGGAGGTGCCCTTCATAGTCAAACCTTAGTTCTGTTGGCTAGGTAGAGTCTGAGATCAGAATCTAGGGATTGACCCTGGTTCCAGAGAGTGACTCTCTGGACAGGTGGTCAGGCTCCGGAATCTGCTCACCTCTGGACAGGGTCTGAATTTCGAAGTCGACTCTTGATATTTTAAAACATAAAATTCAAGTCATTAAAGTATATTTGTATTTCATTCATGAGAGCATAAAGTCTCCAAAGAGGAGAATCAAGCTTAAATCACTGCCATCCATCATCCTCAACTGAGAAAAGATGCTGTTTAGCAATCTAAAAGTGTATGTTGAAACTCTGCCATCTGGTGGTCAACTGATACATGACAGGCATTAATTTCCTGAATTCTGATTTTTTTCTCTAGAATTCCTCCACCACAATGAGGTGAAAGTGACCACATCCCTTCACCTCCTCACTTTACTGTACAGTATATCCTATTATTTTTTACTTACTTAGAAATGCCTTTATCTCATAGAAGGCTAAGTTCATAACCCATGCACCCATATGAAGACTGTCAGCAAGTATATCACAGATTCTCCTTAGAAATAATTGTACACATGTGTTTCTCTAAATGTTAGAAAGAAAATACATAAAGTTTATAGTTCATAAATGTTTCCCTTGCCTTTATTTATGGCCTGACAGAACTCTTATATGACATAGCTACTACATATCTTCAGATATGTAGAAGTCTGGAATATTTCAATGACTCTTTGGGAGACTGAGCCTGGGTAGGTGGTTCACTTGGCAGTGCTTTTGCACAATCATAATATCTGAATTAAGATCTCTAACATCCTCATAAAAAGATAAGCACAGAGGCACATTCTAGAATCTCAGTGCTGGGGAAGCAGAGTGAGTTGGATTCTGGAAGTTAGCTCACCAGCCAGTTTAGTGGAATCAATGAATTCTGAGTTACATAAGAAACTCTGTCTCGGGCTGGAGAGATGGCTCAGAGGTTAAGAGCACTGACTATTCTTCCAAAGATCCTGAGTTCAATTCCCAGCAACCACATGGTGGCTCACAGCCATCTATGATGACATCTGGTGCCTTCTTCTGTATACTGTATACATAATAAATAAATAAATCTTTAAAGAAAAGAAAGAAAGAAAGAGAGAGAGAAAGAAAGAAACTCTGTCTCAAAGAACAAGGTGAAGACCAGTAGAGGAAGATGGTCAATGACTTTTGACCTTCACACACATGTACACATATGTGCATAAGAACAATATGTACATATGAGAGAGAGACAGAGACAGAGACTTTAGAAGACTTATGGGAAGCTACAATCTTGGGGTTCAGTAGATGTGAAGCCAGAATTAATGACACCCTTGTCTATTGTGGGATAATGTTCTTTTACACTTTAAAGATTTAAACATTGATTGGTCAGTAGCCAGGCAGGAAGTATAGGTGGGGCAAACAGACTCAGAGAATTCTGGGAACAGGAAAGGCAGAGAGGCCGACACCAGCCAGATGCACAAGACACAAGATGAGAATACTGGACTGAGCAAAAAGGTACTAAGCCATGTGATTAAACATAGATAATAATTAGGGGGTAATTTAAGTGCAAGAGCTAGATAGTAATAAGCCTGAGCTACTGGCCCAGCCTTTGCTATACTATTAAGCCTTTGAATTAATTGTTGCATATTGGTTGTGGGACTGGCTGCGTGGTACAAAGAAATTTATGACAACAGACTATTGTTTTAATCTTATTTATTTTTTAGTAATATCCAAAAAACATAGAGGAATCATTCACTGAAAGCCATGCTCACACAGGCTCTGCAAATGTAAGAAGCGAAGTGATCGTGGAAACTACTGATTGAGGTTCCTTGCGGTGGGCAGATATTAGAGTGACAAACCTCCCTATAAAACTGTGTTCAGTACATATTGCCAAAAGCTGGCCAGAAATATTGTCCCCTTCTACTGATGCCCTGGAAATCAGATTATTACTAATTTTTAGTATTGCAACTAGATGAAAATGAGCCATATAGTCTGCTGGTCTTTCCCACAATTCAAAGCACAGAGAACCTGAAATCCTTGCAGGCATTTCAAATTACAGCAGCTGCTCATGCCTCCTTTTCACCCCCATCAAAGCCACTTTTAAGCTCAATCACAGAGACTCTGAATGGCTCTGGGGGAATTTGTGTTTCTTTCTATAATTTATAGCAGGAACGACACTCCAACAGGAAGAGAGGTCAAGATGTGAGCGAAATATTTTCTGAATACAGTATCAACCTTATTGATGCTTGGTGCTAGTCATACTTTGCAATTGGAATTCATTCTGGGTCAATGCAGAAGGTTCCCGAAAGTTTCTGTAGAGTTATAACGAACATGATTTGTTACTACTGAAACAGGAACCTAAGACTTGAGTGGCAGAAGACTGTGACTAGAGATTGCTGGTCTCTCAGCCAGACATATACAACCACACTGGAAGCGCAACCCTGGAGTATAAATTGTGTTAGGTGACTCTAGCACCGGCCCATATGAGGAGCTACTGATCTCGATGATCCCCGGTCCTCCTGCTTAGTTTGAGTCAACGTCACATGAGCTAGAATCAAGAGAGATCCTCATTTGTGAAAATGTCCCCACCAGATTAGTAGGTGGCCAAATTCATGTTGCATTTTTCTTGATTGATGGTTAACGGGGGAGGGGGGTGATGATTCAGTCAACTGTCTCCTGTGCGGGTGGTTCCAGCTGCTATAAGAGAGTTTAACACTAGGCGGCGCTCCTTTGCGAACTTTCCCTGAGCTCCTGCCTCCAGGTTCCTGCCTCCAGGTTCCTGGCCCGTTTGAGCTTCTGCCCTCACCGACTTCCCTGGATGGTGGACTGTATGCTGGGAGGTGAAATGAACCCTTTCCTCCCTCGGTTGTCTTTGGTCATGGTGTTTTCTCACAGCAAAAGAAACGTAACTAAGACATCTCTTGTGCAGAAATCGAGTTAGTGGTTGTTGTTTCTTCTTTTGCAGTCTCAGAAGCGTATGATGGTACTTAACTGCAGCACCTGGGAGGCCTTGGCAGGGAAGTCATTCAAGGTTACCCTGGTCTGCCAAGTGAGTTCCAGGCTAGCCTGGGATACAAAGTGAGACTGTCTCTAAAAGAAGCAAACCAAACAGGCTCTTCCCTTCTGACATTCTGAATTGTTGGCCTTAAACGGAAAATTCAGCTTTACATTAAGGACTATCCAGACAGTTTAATGTGTTGCCAGTTTAGACAACCTATGTTCAAACACAGACATTAACTGCCCTCCTCTGGCACCCACCACGCACGCGCGCGCGCGCGCGCGCGCGCACACACACACACACACACACACACACACACACACACACGCACACACGCACGCACACGCTAGTTCTCATGAAAGCAGTCAGTCATGTCTTATTGCTGACCTCATCCTGGAAACATATTTATATTTCAATTAGTGAAGTATGTGAGAAGGCTCTAGATACAAAGAAATAGCTTCAGACTCCTCCCACTCAAGGAAACAGAAAATATCAGAAAGTTATATATGAGAAAACTGGCCACAAATAAGCAGGGAATTTCCTTTGAGAAGCTTTGTGACAAGCACTCCTGAGTGGTTTCTGGAGATGCCACTGCTGTGCAATTTACAAAAATCAATTAAAAGGGATGAAAGGGGGTGTGTGATAACACCCACCTGTAATCCCAACACTCAGGACGTACAGGAAGAAGGGCAGTGAAGTCAAGGCTTGCACCACAAAGCATTGCCTCCTGTCAAGCTCAAAATGTGAGCAAACTCAACAACAGAGTGATAGAGGAGAAAATGAGGGAGAAGGTGCAGATGGTGACCTGTTCACCTCTCCATGTGAGATGGAACTGGATCAGCCTTGCTCTGAATTGGAACAGAAGCCTCTAGAAATTCTCAACAAAATGTTGGGTCCCCTGCCTGCCCATGGGACCTCCAAGGCACAGCACGGTGTGAGAGAACTCCCCCCCCCCCCCCCCCCGCCTGGCCTGTGATGAGCAGTGCTTGTTCATTCCAGATGCCAATAACAACAGAACAGGTTTCAGTAGCTGCAGGACATGGGGCAAAGCTAAGAAAGACACCATCTGTCAATCTTACTTGCTTCTCCCTGGTCTACCCTTGCAGTTAGCTGTAGAAAAAGATCCATTCACAGTATGTATGACTCTTTATAGTTCTTGCCATGCCTTTGCTTTCAATTCTATTGCATATTAAATCACTATCCAAGATAGTGTTGATAATAGTTTTATGCAAAAATCAGTTCTGGATCCCTATATTAGAGAGAAGATGCTCCTATAAAAATATTAATCATAGTTATTAAACACTGAGGTTTAAAACTAGGTATGCTTGATGTTTGCCATGTAAAAGGAATAGATTGAATTTAATGTTTAATCAACTATAATTGGAGATACCCAATCTGAAATTCATTCCATTTCTTTTTCTTTCTGTTCTTCATTTCATGTACTTAAAAACTAAGTATCCTTAAAATTAATATATTAAATGTTCTCTCATAAGTATGGATATAATTTACTTGGAATTGAATGAACGGTAAACAGAAAATAAATTATTACTTCACCTTTCTTGTTTTTAATGAATAAAGTCATATTCTTTATCCATGTATCCCCTTGTTCAGACTCCCTTCCCTTCGCAGCACTCCCCGTCATACACTCTTCTCCCCATCACTTTACCTTCTCCCCAGCAACGGCAGGAGGTCCCAAGGTCCCAGGGTACCAAGGTGGCTTAACTCAGCACACAGTCCAGGCAGATAAGCTTTCCTCATCCCAACATCAAGACTGGGTCAGATGTTCCTTTGGAGGGAATGGGCTCCAAGGTGTTTCAGATCCCAAGCTGTACAATGGTTGTTTTTGGTTTACAGCTTGGACATTCTTATCTTTTTGTTTAAAGTCCACTAATGAGTGAGTGCATCTTCTGCTTATCTTTCTGCGTTTGTGATACCTTGTTCAGGAGGATATTCTCCAAATCCATCCATTTGCCTGCAAATTTTAGGATATCATTTTTTCTTACTGCTGAGTAGTACTCCATTGTGTAGATGTACCATAGTTTATTAATCAGTTCTTCAGTTGAGGGGCATCTAGGTTGTTTCCAGGTTCTTGCTATTATTAATAATGCTGCTATGGACATAGTTGAGCTAATTAATGCCTTTGGAGTGCGAATGTGCATCTTTAGGGTATATGCCCAGTAGTGGTATTGCTGAATCTTTAAGGTGATTGATTCCCAGTTTTCTGAGAAACCGTCATGTTGCATTCTAGAGTGGCTAAACAAGTTTACATTCCCATCAACAATGGAGGAGTGTTCACATTGCTCTGCAACCTCTCCAGCATAGGCTGTCCTCTGTGTCTTTTATCTTAGCCAATCTGACAGGTGTAAGAGGGTATCTCAAAGTTGTTTTGATTTGCATTTCACTGATGGCTAAAGATGTTGAGCGCTTTTTCAAATGCCTTTCAGCCATTTTTAATTCTTCTGCTGAGAATTCCTTTTTTAGTTCTGAACCCCATTTTTATTTGGGTTGTTCAAGGTTTGGGGCTCTAGTTTCTTGAGTTCTCTATATATTTTAGAGATCAATCCTCTATCACTTGTAGGGTTGGTGAAAAGCTTTTCCCATTCTGTGGACTGTCGTTTTGTCCTATTGACAGTGTCCTTGGCTTTACAAAAGATTCTCAGTTTAAGAAGGTCCCACTTATTGATTGTTGTTCTTAGTGTCTGTGCTACTGGTGTTACATTTAAGAAGTGGTAGCCTGTGCCAATACGTTGGAGGGTATTTCCCACTTTCTTTTCTATCAGGTTCAGTGTGACTGGGTTTATGTTGAGGTCTTTAATCTACTTGGATTTGAGTTTTGTGCAGGGTGACAGGTTTGGATCTATTTGCAGTTTTCTATACACTGTCATCCAGTTATGCCAACACCATTTGTTAAAAATACTACCTTTTTTTCCATTGATTATTTTGGGTCTCTTTGTCAAAGATGAGGTGTATGGGTTAATGTCAGGATCTTCAGTTTGATTCCATTGATCCACAAGTCTGTTTTTATGCCAGTACCAGGCTGTTTTTATTACTGTAGCTCTATAGTACAACTTGAAGTCAGGGATGGCGATGCCTCCTGAGATTCTTTTGTTGAGCAAAATTGTTTTGGCAATCCTGGCTTTCCTGTTATTCAAAATGAAATTGAGTATTGTTCTTTCAAGGTCTGTAAAAAAAAAATGGTAGGATTTTGATGGGCAGTGCATTGAATCTGTAAATTGCTTTTGGTAGAATTGCCATTTTTACTATGCTGATGCTACCTATCCAGGAACATGGGAGAGCTTTCCATTTTCTGATATCCTCTTTAATGTCTTTCTCCAGTGATTTAAAATTTTTGCCAAATAGATCTGTTACTTCTTTGATTATCATTATTCTAAAGTATTTAATACTATTTGCAGCTATTATAAAGGGTGATGTTTCCCTTATTTCTTTTTCAGCCCTTTTATCTTTAGTGTATAGGAGGGCCACTGATTTCTTTAAGTTAATCTTGTATCCTGCTACATTGCTGAAGGTGTTTATCAGCTGTACAAGTTCTTTGGTAGAATTTTATGGATCACCTATGTATAAAATCATATCATCTGCAAATAGAGATAGCTTCACTTCTTCTTTTCCAATTTGTATCCCCTTAATCTCTTTTTGTTCTCTTAGTGCCTTAGCTAAAACTTCAAGCACTATATTGAATAGATAAAAGAAAAGAGGACATCCTTGTCTAGTTCCTGATTTTAGTGGGATTGCTTTGAGTTTTTCTCCATTAAGACTGATGTTGGCTTCTTGTAAATTGCCTTTATTATATTGAGATATTTTCCCTGCTTTTCTGATCTCTCCAGAACTTTTATCATATAGGAGTGTTGGATTTTGTCAAAAGCTTTTTCAGCATCTAAGGACAGGATCGTGTGGTTTTTTCCTTCAGATTGTTTATATGATGGATGGCATTTATGGTTTTTCTTATGATGAACCATCCCTGCATTTCTGTGATGAAGCCTACTTGATCATGGTGAATGATATTTTTTATATGTTGTTGTATATGGTTTCCCAGAATTTTGTTCAGAATTTTAGCATCAATAGTCATGAGGAAAATTGGGCTGTCCTCAACATAAACCTAGCCACTTTAAACTTGATAGAAATGAAAGTGGGAAATACACTTCTAAGAATTGACACAGGCGACCACTTCCTAAATATAGCACCAGTGGCACAGACACTAAGAACAACAATCAATATATCGGATCTCCTGAAGCTAAGAATCCTCTGTAAAGCCAAGGACACTGTCAATAGGACAAAACGATAGCCTACAGAATGGGAAAAGATTTTCACCAACCCTACAAGTGATAGAGGACTGATCTCTAAGATATATAAAAAACTCAAGAATCTAGAGCCCAAAACCTTGAATAGCCCAATCAAAAAATGGGGTTCAGAACTAAAAAGGGAATTCTCAGCAGAAGAATTACGAATGGCTAAAAGGCACCTGAAAAAGTGCTCATCATCTTCAGCCATCAGAGAAATGCAAATCAAAACAACTTTGAGATAACCTCTTACACCTGTCAGATTAGCTAAGATAAAAGACACAGAGGACAGCCTATGCTGGAGAGGATGAACACTCCTCCATTGTTGGTGCAAGTGTAAGCTTGTTCAGCCACTTTGTTATATTTATTTATTTACTTATTTTTATTTTATGTGAATTGGTGCCCTGCCTGCATGTATAACTGTGTAAGGATGTCAGATCTTGGACTTACAGACAGTTGTTAGCTGCCACGTGGATGCTGGGAATCGAACTCTGGTCCTCTGGAAGAACAGTCAGTGCTCTTAAGCGCTGAGCCATCTCTCCAGCCCCTGTTCAGCCACTTTGGAACGAAGTATGGCGGTTTCTCAGAAAATTGACAATCAATCTCCCCAAGGACCCAGCAATACCACTTCTGGGTGTATACCCTAAAGATGCACAGTTACATTCCAAAGGCATTAGCTCAACTATGTACATAGCAGCATTATTTGTAATAGCAAGAACCTGGAAACAACCTAGATGTCCCTCAACTGAAGAATGGATTAACAAACTGTGGTACATCTACACAATGGAGTACTACTCAGCAATAAGAAAAAATGATATCTTAAAATTTGTAGGCAAATGGATAGATTTGGAGAATATCCTCCTGAGCGAGGTATCACAAACTCAGAAAGATAAGCAAGAGATGTACTCACTTATTAGTGGACTCTAAACAAATAAACAAACAAACAAGAAAAAAGCCCAAGCTGCAAACCACAACCACTGAACAGCTTGGGATCAGAAACACCCTGGTCTGAGTCCTTGGATTCCACTCCCCCTAGAGGAACACCTGACTCAGTCTTGAGGGTGGGGTGAGAAAACTGGATCTGCCAAGAGTGGAGCCTGAACTAAGCAATATTGGGACAGTGGGACCATAGGACTGCCTGCTGCCTGCCCAGGGAAGGGATGGGGAGTTGTGGAGAAGAAAGAATGACCTGATGTGGTAGGAGGGGGAAGGGATCTTGAATAAGGATATACAAGGATAGAAAGTGTGACTTCTTTGTTTATAATAATAATAACAATAATAATAATTGGTCTGTAATTCTCCTTCTTTGTTGCATCTTTGAGTGGCTTGGGTATTACGATAAATGTGGCCTCATAAAAAGAGTTTGACAATGTTCTTTCAGTTTCTACTGTGTGAATCAGTTTGAGGAGTATTGGTAATAGCTATTCTTTGAATGTCTGATAGAACTCTGCACTGAAACCATCTGGACTTGGGCTTTTTTTACTTGGGAGGCTTTTAAAGACAGCTTCCTTTAGGGTTATGGGTCTGTTTAGGTATTTAACCTGATCTTCATTTAATATTGGTAAATAGTACCTTTCCAAGAAGCTGTCCATTTCTTCTAGGTTTTCCATTTTTGTGGAATATAGATTTTCAAAGTATCACCTGAGAATTCTCTGGATTTCATGGGGGTCTGTTGTTATGTCCCCCTTTTCATTTCTGATTTTGTTGATTTGGATACTCTCTCTCTGCTTTTTTGTTAGTTTAGATAAGGGTTTGTCTATCTTGTTGACTTTCTCAAAGAACCAACTCTTTGATTCATTGATACTTTGTATTGTTCTTTTTGATTCAATTGTATTATTTCAGCTCTAAGTTTCATTATTTTCTGCCATCTACTCCTTCTTGGTGAGTTCACTTCTAATTGTTCTAAGGCTTTCAGCTGTGCTGTTAGTTCTCCAGTGTGGGATTTCTCTAGGCTTTTCATATAAGCATCTAGTGCTATGAATTTTCCTTTTAAGACTGCTTTCACTGTGTCCCACAAGTTTGGGTACATTGTGGATTCCTTTTTGTTAAATTCAAGGAAGACTTTGATTTCTTTCTTAATTTCTTCCTTGACTCAGAGGTGATTCAGTTGAGTGATGTTTCCTTTCCATGAGTTGGTAGGTTTTCTGTGATTTTTGATGTTGTTGAACTCTAACTTTTGGACCTGGTGGATTGATATGATACAAGGGATTATTTCCTTTTTCGTATCTTTTGATATTTGCTTTATGACCAACTATGTGGTCAGTTTTAGAGAAAGTTCCATGTAGTGCTGAGAAATATGTATTTTCCTTTGCATTTGGATGGAAGCTTCTATAAATATCTATTAAATCCATTTGCATCATAACCTCTGTTAGACACTTTATTTCTCTGTTGAGTCTCTGTCTGGTTGACCTATCCAAGGGTGAAAGTGGGGTATTGAAGTCTCCTACTATTAGGGTGTGATAATTGATGTGGTATTTGAGCTTTTGTGGTTTTCTTTTACATAGGTAGGTGCCCTTATTTTAGGGGCATAAATATTCAGAATTGAAATCTCATCTTGATCAAGTTTCCCTGAGATGAATAGATAATGTCCATGTTGGTCTCTTTTAATTGATTTTAGTTTGAAGTCTATTTTATTAAGTATTAGGATGGCAACCCTAGCTTCTTTCTTGGGGCCATTTGCTTGGAAAATGTTTTCTCAACCCTTTACTCTGAGCCTCCAACTCTTTAAGGTTGAGGTGTGTTTCTTGTATGTAGCAGAAGGATGGCTTCTGTTTTTGTATCCATCTTGTTAGTGTATGTCTTTTTATAAGTGAGTTGAGTCCATTGATATTAAGGGATATTAGTGACCACTGATTGCTATTTCCTGTTATTTTTGGTGGTAGCTTGAATGTATTTTCTTTCTCTGGGGTTCTTTTCTGTGCGATTATTGATTGTTTGTGGTTTCATGGGTGTATCTGGGATCTTTAGGTTGGAATTTCTACTCTAATGCTTTCTGATTTGTAGATAGGTATTGTTTCAGTCTGACTTCATCATGGAATAACTTGTTTACTCCATCTATGGTGATTGATAGTCTTGCTAAGTATAGTAGTCTAGGTTGGCAACCATATTCTTTTTGTGTCTGTATAATTTCTGACCAAGCTCTTCCTGCTTTTATTGTTTTCACTTAATAGTCTGGTATGATTCTGATGGGTCTGCCTTTATAGATAAATTGGCCCTTTTCTTTTACAGCTCTTAAAATTTTTTCTTTGATCTGTATGTTTTGTGACTTAATTATTTTGCAGCAAGCAGTCTTTTTTGGGAAGTCAAATCTATTTGGTGTTCTGTAAGCTTCTTTTATCTTTATAGGCATTTCCTTTTTTAGGTTAGCAAAGTTTTCTTCTATGATCTTATTGAATACATTATCTGTGCCTTTGAGCTGGTATTCTCCTTCTTATATTCCTATCATTCTCGGGTTAGCTCTTTTCATGGTGTCCCAGATTTCCTGAACATTTTGTGTTATGGCTTTTTTGGTTTTAGTAATTTTTTTGACTGATGTATCTATTTCTGCTACTGAGTCTTCCACTCCAGAAATTCTCTCTTCCATCTCTTGGATTCTGTTGGTTATGCTTGTATTTATAGTTCCAACTCTTTTCTTCAGATTTTCTATTTCCACCTTTGCCTCATTTTGTGCCTTTTCTATTGCTTCTATTCCAGTTTTTAGTTCCGGGAATGTTTCTTTCATCTTTTAGTTTACCTTTTCTTGGTTTTCTTTCAAGGATTTGTTGACTTCTTCCAATTTTTTGTTTGTATTTTCTTCTATTTTTTTGAAGGAATTTTTATATCATCTTTGAAGGCTTCAATAATCTTCATAAAATGTTTTTGGTGTTGTTTCCTTCTGTTTCCTCTTCATTGCTCTCTTCAGCTCTTGTAGTTGTAGAACCACCACTTTCTTCTGGAGTTGCCTTGTTGTTCTTTATATTGTTATATGTATTCTTGCACTGGCATCTGCCCATGGCTTCAATGAGTCACACTTGGCCAGCTCCTAGTCAGTTGTGGCTAGAGGGCTTTTGTGTCTTCTGTCTGTTCTGAGAAAGGAGTTTGTGTGCACCTCCCAGGTAAAGCCCAGGGGCTGTCTGCTGGCAGAGCCTGAGATCAGACCCTTGGGTGTGACCCCAATCCTGGAGAGGAATTCTCTGGATGGGCAGCCCAGGATCCAGACTCCGCTCACCTCTGAGTCTGCTCTGGATGGGGGAAGGGAGACCGGAGTTTCAAAGTCCTAAGTCTTTGTCTGATGACGCAGATAGCCCTAACCCTAACCCTAACCCTAACCCTAAGCCACACAAGCTATGGGTCCCTAGAAGAGGCCCCTCCCAGCTAATACCTAGTGGCTTTCTTCTGGCAGAGCCTAAGATCAGACCCTTCGATGTGACCCCAATCCCAGAGAGAAATTCTCTGGATAGGCGACCCCAGGATCTGGACTCTGCTCACCCTAGACCTTTCAATAAATATTTGCCAGATATTTATGGTGCACCTACCATATGCTAACTTGTGTTCTCTTTCACAAGAAAAACAGCAGAAAAGAAGTCTCTATGTTAATTAGAATATGCATTCTAGTGGAATTTTCTGGAATTAGAAATAAAAAAACCACATAATAATAAATACTTCCTGATGTTAAGTTGGAACAAAAGCTGTGTAAGTTTTGAAGGTGGCCTAGAAGAGAAGAGTGTGACACACAGGCTTGCAGTGCTGACATCCCACTAATCTCTTCCATTCTTGCTAGATGACAATACCTTCCAGAAACTGAAAACCATCAGGGTATGACACAAGACTCTGAGGGGAGTGTGCACCATCTGAGAGAGTGGGGAGCACTTCCAGTGGGCTAGAGTTCTGTTCCCAGCATTCCCACAGGGAGGATTGCAACCATCTCTAACTCCAGCTCCTGGGGATCCTGCATCCTGCTCTGGCCTTTGTGGGTACCCATTCACACATGGCACACACACATAGAGAGGCACACATGCACATGAGCAAACAACAGAAACTAGAACACCAGTGGATTCAGGCAGTGATGCAGCAGAAGAGGCAACACCCGGACTGAGGAGGAGGTGGCTGGTGGCATGAGGCTGTGCTGAGCAGTAAGCATGGCTTCAGTCTCTAAAACCAGGCGTGCATCCAGCTCCATCCCAGCCTCTAGATTCACTGTCTTGCCTCTGCCTCAGTTGTAATGCTGAACAGAAACATCTCAACAGGTGAGCCTCTCGGCATGCTCACTCCAGCGGCTGCCAGCAAGTAGAGAATCAGAGATGTAGATGCAGATCCCAACAACTGACAGCTGGTGAGTACTTGGCAAAACATTGAAACATACATAGGTTACATGGGCCCATTTCCCTTTTATAAAACAATAGGACTCCAGAAGCCTTTTTTTTTTTGGCCCCAAATCCCCCAAATTAGTTGTTGCCTGACCTGAGGCTGAATTCCTAGTTTCTGAATCAAGTCTTCTCCATTCTTTATTAATATTTGGTAAATAGACAGTGGGAAATTTTCCAAAATGCAAAAGCAATTATAATTTAACTAATATTTTAAAGCAAAAATTTAAAAACTGCCCACAATAATGTATTTTATATAGGACGGAGAAACAGCTGTGATCATTCCATTTTTAAGTCCCTGCTAATGTTTCTTACTCTGGTGAGGTGCAAGAGTAAGAAATTCAACTCATTACCACAATGATCACAAATAATTTAAAATAATTTGCTCCTTAATAGTTCTTAATAAATTTACAAATTCTCTGGAAAAAAAAGAAACAGATGTATCCTGGTGATTGTGGAAAGGTTTCTATGATTTCAGAGAAGAATCATCTCTCTGAGTGGCTGAACTGAGTAAATTCTACCAATCTTTCCTGTTCTTAGTTTATCCCTTTCTGGTTTAGCTCAGGGGCTGAGAGGGGGTGTCTCCAAGAATGGCTAATAATGGATATGATATATAAGCTCTTCACCGATGACATGGAAGTTTATTTAAATGTATAGTTTGAGCTTGTATTATAGCTAAACCAGTACCACTCATGGGCCCTAAGATCATTGCTAGACCATTGATGCTCTATTGCAGATGTTATGAGAAGTGTTCCAGACTAAATAAGACATTTGGCAAGTAAGCACCAGGCTCTCTGAGGTAGAGTACCCAAAAGTTACCACCAGGACCTTGATCTGGCTTCCTCTCTTCTCCCTGATTTTTAGGATACCCATCAAAAGAATTTGGATGAGTCTCACATGTATTATGTATTATGGGAGACAGATAAAGTTTAACTACAAAGCAATCTCAAGAGTGAGTGTGAACATAGCAACCACTGTAGAGATGCCCCAGGAAAGCCACTGTACCTATTTACATTTTTTGGTAGATTTAGACTTATGGTTTTCTTGAGGAACATTTTCTTGCCCAGGAGATCACCATGTCCATTCATATCAATGCATAAGATGGAGACAAAAGTATGTCTTCATGGTTTACCAGAAAGATTCCATCTAAATAATAATCTAGTAGGCATGGCTCAAACTCCACTGCTCTGACCAGAGTTTTCCAGCTTTACTTCCTATTTTACAAGCTGCTGATTATGGTGGAGGTGGTTATTCTCAAGAACATTCTTAACACCTAATATCTAACTGTCAATATTAATATCTAATATTAACATTAATAACTATCAACATGACAGAAAAGCAAACCTATTCTCTGTCAGTCACTGATATCTCCACACACAGTATCCTCACTGCCTTCACCCTGTGGCATTTTAAACATCTAATAGAACAACAGAAAATTGGCTAATGTGACTCAGGTATTTCAAAGACATTTATCAGACCTTCTTGGATGGTTGGAATTGGCTATTCCAGCAACAGTAAAAAGGGAAATGAATATTTACTGGACACTGCACGCTTTTCATTAAGCCAAGTGTCGTACATGTGTTATTTTAACTGATTCTCCTTGGAATGGTAGTTATAATCATCTGATTTCAAATGAGGTGTCTGGAATTTTAGCATAGGTTTACTTTATTGTATATTCCCTGGATCACTATACTAAAACCCATCTGTCTGCCACTCTGTCATGGTGTTAAGAATCTGCATTTCCCCTTTTTTCTGTAACCTCAATATCAGGTCTCATGATCAGGTTTCAAGTAGATTTAGAGTCATCTCATAGTTACCTCTTCTTCCCAATACAATGATAAAGGTGCTGGGGAAGGAAGCCTGCGTGATGAAAGACAGGAGAAGCTGGGAGTATCCTGGGAACACAAAGGCATACGCACTTCCTTTAGGCATCTGTTTAAATACATACCCATCACACACATGATTGTGTGAATGAAGTTGTTAGGGGTGGATATGAGTTGAATATCCTTACTTGAAATGCTTGGGACAAGATCGATGTGTCTCAGATTTTTTTTTTTTAATTTTGGGATATTTGCATATATGCAATGAGATATCTTAGGGAGGTATGATGGCTGATCTTGGTTGTCAACTTGACATCCTTGAGAAAAGGAAATCTAAATTGAGAAATCGACTTCATAAGATTGGCCTCTGAACTTGTCTTTAGGGCATTCACTTGATTGCTGATTGATGAGGAGGGCCCAGCCCACTGTGGATGGCACTATCCTAAGGAAGGTAGCTGAATGTGAACCATGGAGGGGTCAGCAGTGTTTCTCCATGGTTTCTGCTTCCAGATCTTGCCTTCAGTTCCAGCCTTAACTTCATGAAGAACTATAGAGTGTAAGGTGAAATGATAATCGCTTTCTCAAGTTGCTTTTGGTCATGGCATTTATCACAGCCACAAAGAAGCAAACCAGGACAGGAAGAGAACCAATTAAATATAAGGTGTAGGGGACCAAGTGCTGTCTGCAGAGTCCCAGTGCACTCTGGAGCAGGGGTGGGTAAACTCTGCAGGTCATTAAACCTGCAGCTCCTGCTGAGGGAAGTTGCACGGCTACCCACCGCCACCTCGAACTGAGTGAGCCAACATCTGCAGGGGTCTCTGAAGGACAGACTCAGACCTTGCCCAGAGGTGAGGAGGGGTCACCAGGCCCAAGCGCCTATATCCCAGCCTGGGAGGGAGAGTTGAGCTCCCATAGCTTCCGGTTCCGCTCCCGGGACCAAGTGCTGTCTGCAGAGTCCCAGCGCACTCTGGAGCAGGGGCGGATAAACTCTGCAGGTCATCATACTCACAGCTCCTGCTGAGGGAAGTTGCACGGCTACCCACCACCACCTCGAACTGAGCGAGCCAACATCTGCAGGGGTCTCTGAAGGACAGACTCAGACCCTGACCAGAGAGGTGACAGGAGGCACACAAACCTGAGTGCCACAACTGACCAGGAGCCATCTAATCGTTAACCACTGAAGCCATGGGCAAACGTCAGTGCAAAAAATTACATAATAATACAAAGGACAACATGGTAACTCCAGAAGAGAGTGGCGATCTTACAAATACAAGACCTGAACTGAGCAATGAAGAGGAAACAGAAGGAAGCAACACCAAAAATTCCTTTTTGATGATCATCGAAGTTCTAAAAGAAGATATGAAAAAAAGCCTTAAAGAAATAGAAGAAAATACAAACAAAAAAATTGGAAGAGATGAACAAATCTATGAAAGAAACATGCCAGGAACTAAAAGCTGAAATGGAAGCAATAAAAAAGGCACAAAATGAGGCAAAGATGGAAATAGAAAACCTGAAGAAAAGAGCTGGAACCACAGATACAAGCATAACAAACAGAGTTCAAGAGATGGAAGATAGAATCTCTGAAGTGGAAGACTCAGTAGCTCAAATAGATATATCAGTCAAAGAAAATAGTAAAACTAAAAAAGCCATAACCCAAAATGTTCAGGAAATCTGGGACACCATGAAAAGACCTAATTTGAGAATAATAGGAATAGAAGAAGGAGAGGAATACCAGCTCAAAGGCACAGATAATGTTTTCAATAAAATCATAGAAGAAAACTTCCCTAACCTGAAGAAGGAAATGCCTATAAAGATACAAGAAGCTTACAGAACACCAAATAGATATGATTCCAAAAAAAAAGTCAGCACGCCACATCATAATCAAGCCACAAAACATACAGAACAAAGAAAAAATTTTAAGAGCTGCAAAAGAAAAGGGCCAACTCACATATAAAGGCAGACTCATCAGAATAATGCCTGACTATTCAATGGAAATGATGAAAGCTAGAAGGGCTTGGTGACAAGTTATACAGATGCTAAAACAGCATGGCTGCCAAACTAGAATACTATACTCTGCAAAATTATCAATCACCATAGATGGAGTAAACAAGGTATTTCAGGACAAAGTCAGACTGAAAGGATATCTATCTACCGATCCAGCACTACAGAGAGTATTAGAGGGAAAACTCCAACCTAAGGACCTCAGATACACCCACGAAATCACAAACAATAAGTCCACAGAAGAATACCCTAGAGAAAGGAAATACAAACAAGTTGCCACCAAAAATGGCAGGAAATATGAATCAATGGTCACTAATTTCTGTTAATATCAATGATCTCAACTCTCCTATAAAACATCACACACTAACAAGATGGATACAACAATAGAAGCCATCCTTCTGTTGCCTACAAGAATCACACCTCAACTGCAAAGACAGACACAGGCTTAGAATAAAGGGTTGGGAAAAGATTTTCCAGTCAAATGGTCCTAATAAACAAGCAGGGGTTGCAATCCTAATATCTAACAAAGTAGACTTTAAGCTAAAAGCAATTAAAAGGAACCAAGATGGTCACTACTTATTCATCAAAGGAAAAATTGGTCAAGAGGAGATTTCAATCTTAAATATTTATGCTCCTAATATAGGGGCACCTACATGTGTAAAAGAAACACTGCTAAAGCTCGAATCCCACATCAATTCTTACACCCTAATAGTGGGAAACTTCAATACCCCACTTTCAACCCTGGATAGATCAACCAGACAGAGCCTCAACAGAGAAATAAGGAGTCTAAATGAGGTTATGATGCAATTGGATTTCATAGATATCTACAGATCCTTCCACCCAAAGGCAAAGGAATATACATATTTCTCAGCTCCTCATGGAACTTTCTCCAAAATCGACCACATAATTGGTCATAAAGCAAATATCAGCAGATACAAAAAAGTGGAAATAATCCCTTGTAACATATCAGACCATCAGGTCCTAAAGTTAGAGTTCAACAACATCAAAACCCAAAGAAAGCCTACCAACTCATGGAAACTAAACATCAATCAGCTAAGCCATCTTTGGGTCAAGGAAGAAATTAAGAAAGAAATCAAAGTCTTCCTAGAATTAAATGAAAATGAATCTACAACGTATCCAAACTTGTGGGACACAATGAAAGCAGTCTTAAGAGGAAAATTCATAGCGCTAGATGCCTATATGAAAAACCTTGAGAAATTCCACACTAGAGACCTAACAGCGCAGCTGAAAGTCTTAGAACAATTAGAAGCGAACTCACCTAGAAAGAGTAGACAGCAGGAAATAATCAAACTTAGAGCTGAAATCAATACAATTGAAACAAAAAGAACAATACAAAGAATCAACGAATCTAAGAGTTGGTTCTTTGAGAAAGTTAACAAGATAGATAAGCCCTTAGCCAAACTAATCAAAAAACAGAGAGAGAGTGTCCAAATCAACAAAATCAGAAATGAAAAGGGGGACATA
>PVIH01014359.1:43204-54245 GCA_004025045.1 Sigmodon hispidus | reverse complement strand
GGTATTTAATACTATTTGCAGCTAAAATGAAGGGTAATGTTTCCCTTATTTCTTTTTCAGCTCTTCTATCTTTAGCGTATAGAAGGGCTACTGATTTCTTTGAGTTTATCTTGTATCCTGCTACATTGCTGAAGGTGTTTATCAGCTGTAGCAGTTCTTTGGAAGAATTTTATGGGTCACTTATGTATACAATCATATCATCTGCAAATAGAGATAGCTTCACTTCTTCTTTTCCAATTTGTATGCCCTTAATCTCTTTTTGTTCCCTTATTGTTTTAGCTAAAACTTTGAGAACTATATTGAATAGATAAGGGGAGAGAGGACATCCTTGTCTAGTTCCTGACTTTAGTGGGATTTCTTTGAGTTTTTCTCCATTAAGTTTGATACTGCTAAGCCAACTTCTTAACCAAAAAAGATTTAACACCTTGATTGCCTTTATACAAGCATTTAGAACATCAATTTTTTCAGTTCATTCCATTTTTTTTCCACTGGATTTTTTTCATGGAGAAGTCACTGGTATGCAATTCTCTATGTAGTGACATCTTCCTTCACCTAAATTCATAATGGATACTATTTGGATGTCTTATTAAATAAATAAATGATTCTAAGAGCTATAATATATTCTATTAAAAAGTCTTGCCTGCTTCTAATGCAGAGGAAAAGCAAGCACTACATTCCTGAAAGTACACCTCAGCATGCATGACATTTTGTAAAACTGGAACTCTGGAACCTTTTACACAACTTGCAGGTAGATAAACAGGTTTGTGGAGTCTTGATCCACACTAGCCCTTATTGCTGTCCTTATTACTTATTGATTGCATAAAGCTGGGGTGTGGCTTTGTCCATTTGGTAAACTTCAGGAACTTCCTGAGCCTTTTGAGTGTTGATTTCCTGAGTCTTAAGATTCCCTTTTAGAACTGTCTTAGATATGATGAACTTTCCTCAAGGTTGATTTTTTTTTTTTTTTTTGATGGAAGGTAATTGCTACACAGCAAGGACTTTCTCAGAGTACTGCTAAAACCTGCAACAAATGACCAACCATTTATGTTTGTTCACACCTATCATGCCAACTCATTTTTTCATTTCTTTCCCTTGAGTGATTGATCTGGATACACAATGCTACCCCTGTTTTTTTTTTTTTTTTTTTTTTTTTTAGAATGTGTTACAGAAGATCCCTTGGTGTCATTTTCTAGCTTCACAGTAGTTTCAAACTAAGACATACAATGACTTTCATCATAGAGTTTAGAAACTGGAGCTGGCAATGCTACAATCATTCCTTGTATCTTAAGTTCAAGGCTAGGGTTAGAACCTTATCTCCTTTCCCATACACAGCTATTAAAGGAGGATAGAATGAGCTATGGAAATTTTACAAAGTGTAGGCCTAGTAAGCAGTTGATACTTTTACTCCAATCAATATTTCAAGAACAGGAGACATTCTCAGATCAAGTGAAATCATATTTTTTTCTCTTCATTATCAAATATTTTCAACTTAGAATCATTTACCTTAAATACCTTTTGCAGATAAACATTTTTATAAAACATATTCTGTGTTCATGTACATGCCCCCCTTAACTCAATCTTCAACTATTTTTCCTCGGTGACAATAAGGAACTGATAAATTTTAGTATATAATGTTTTCATGAGTTTTATTTATGAAGAATATTTATGATGAATGGTGCTGTAATCTATGTTTATGTTGTGGGAAACAAGAGAAAGCACAACCAGGACATGAATTAAGAAACACTAGTCTGACCCTTCAGACCCCACTCCAACTATAGGAACACCTGACTCACTCTTGAGGGAGGGGGGACAAAACTGGATTTGGCCAGGAGTGGAGACTGATTCAAGCATTATTGGGTCAGTGGGGCCATAGGACTGTCGGATCCCTGCCCAGGGAGGGGATGGGGAGTTGCGGAAAAGAAAAATGACCTGATGTGGTGGGAGGGGGAAGGGACCTTGAATAAGGATATACAGGGATGGAAAAAAAAATTCAGAGGGAAAGTTGAACACAAAGTAAATATATATGTAGCAATCTTCTTTGCATTATCACCCTTGATAAGTCATGCTTATGATTTTTATCTTCTTTATAGTTATTGTTAACTTTTCAGCATTTTAAATTCATTTTTCTGCTTTTTTTGATAAATACAAAATAAATAAAGAAGAAAAAAATAAAAATAAAAAAAAGAAACACTAGTCCAAACAAGGAGAGCCATGAGAGGCCATTTTAGAAGGTTGGTGTTTTCATGACCTTGTTAGCTCAAAGTGACCACATAAAACAAACAGACAAACAAAAAACAGTTGCTCTGGCCTGGGCAGTGTTCTTCTTATTATTATTTTATTGATATTTCCCTCGAATAAACCTTGCAAAAGGTAGGCATTAAGGAATTCCATCAGTTACAGACAAAGCACCATTCTAAAAAGAAAAGTGAAAAAATATGAGAGGATATAGTATTGAAGGATACAGACAAATGCATTTCCATATTAACTATACTCTGACTTTTCATCCTGTGGCTTACATTACTATTTGTTCTTTGTCACATGGTTACACTGGCCACACTTATTAATAACCTACCTCCAAACATGTCTTTAAGATTGTTTTGACCACACACCTATCTATTTTTTCATCTCCCCGTATTTTAGATATGCCTCATTTTTTCTAAAGATTTGTTTTACTTTTAATGTGTGGACACATGCACTTGTATGTAAATGACAGAAGTCGGCAAAAGTACCCTCCCACAAGCTGGAGTTATAAGTAGTTTTTGATCACTGGATGTGGTTTGTGTATGTTAGTGAGCAAACCTCAATTCTTTAAAAAGAGTAACAACCTCTCTTGATCACTTGTCCATGTTTTCAGCATTGTGTGTGCCATAGAAGTAGAATATAATCCACAACACTGGATTCATCTCACTAAAGCAGAATCCTCATCATAATAAACTCCTCTTGAAATGATTTTGTAACTACTTTATTCCCAAAAGATAACTCTAAATAGAGACATCTCAGTATCTTTTCCTATAGCCTCGTTAAAATTAGACTATTTCAGTTTCCCCAAGCAAGATCATTCCACTAAGATTTGAAAATACTGCCCACTGTGTCCTGAGTGACTTTTTCTCTGTTCTAATATGTGGTTTTATACCATTGTAGCTCAACTCAAATAAGTTGTGATCTGTGCTTGCACCTTTTTTGACTTTCCAGAAAGAATGTATTTTTTTTCTCTATTGCGTTTCAGGAATACCATCCAGTCTCATTTCTATTCCAACACTGTACATGTAAGTTATAGTTATTGTAGCAACACTGTCTCACCTATGTTATATTAGTACCACATGCCAGAGTGCCTCAAACATGAAAAGTATCCTAAAAAATTTTCTAAATATGTGGTAGCAGGCATGATAGTCCACCCTTTACCACATAACCAAAGAATAGTTCTTCTGAATGCATTTATACATATGTTCCTGTATAATGGTAAAAAAAAAGAAAAATGAGATTCAGGTAGGTAGGCATAGTATGCAGAATATAATAGATAGATGTAGGTTCCTATACATAAAGTTTTTTTGGTTACATAGAGGACCTCATCTTTTTTCAACAGTATGTTACACAGAGGACATCATCTTTTCTCAATAGTATGTACTCACCCTGGGGAATTCTCCTTTGTGTAAAACCTTATTATATAGTAATTTCTATTTCTTCACAGTTGATTATTTTGGTCCTGGAGGGAAAATCCATAAGATGAAACAATTATCTGTGGAGGCTCATTAAGACTCAAGAGATAAACAACACAGAAACCTCAGGAAGTCCCTGAAACTGACTTGATATACAATGCTTCTCCATCTTCAAGATTATGTGAGGAGTATTGACAGTCAAAGAGTATCATCACCAACCAATGTTCCTAGAAGAGAGTGTCTGTCCTTCCAATCTACCTTTAAATTATTCAGTGAATTTAAGTCCCAGCTTTTGTGAGTCATCATTTATCTTGTGTGGACTTTCAGTAATTTTCTTTGAGTTATTTTTGCTCTAGTAAGTTACCCTTCAGTAATATTTCTGTAAGTTATTTCAATGTAAACATTCACTCACCAAGTTCCATATTTAATGATATTCTATCATTACTTGAGATTATTTTTTGCTCCCAGTATGGAGTATTTTTTTAAGGCTTGTCTTTTTAGGATAAGTGTCCTCAGCAAATCTAACCTAGCATCAAGCACAAAATTTCTTTTTGTAAGGCATGTTGTTATTTGAAGACTATGGATCCACTGCTCTCCTCATATAACATGCAAAGGATTTCCCTTTTAGATGCAGAACAGCAAACAGCAATCTGGAAACTGTATTAATTTCATTTCTCGGCTTCATTATGTTCCTGCCTTTTTTCATCTTTTTTCTATATCCTATATTGGGAACAAACTTATAAATATTTTTTTCTTTCACAGGACACTTTTATGTAACATTGAAGATATAATCAAAAAAATCATAAAATTAAAACAAAATCCCATTTAGTCTCTATTTCATCATTCACAATATACTCTTATCTTTAAAAACCACAAATAAGAAATTGATACCTGTCTATTCTTCCAAGAAAAGTAAATAGAAATAAGTAAATGATAAAATGTTTAAGTAATCCACCAGTTTGGAAGCTAATATTTAATTCTGATTATTTTACATTTAATTGATGAGGCATAACCCATCTTCTTTAAATACTTTTCCTAAGATATCTCTTATCTGATCTGCAAAAGACCAGGTCAAGATTCACCATATAAGTCCAGTCTCCATCTGAAATAACAAAACACAGAAATACCCATACAGAGTGCTTATTTAAGTCCATAAAGCCTTCACATGTCCCCAGACTATGTGCATATACTTCTGAAGTAGTGCATGCCTTAACTAGATAATACCTTAATTGATAGCTAATACTTGGGCTAATCATCCTCTCAATGTAAACCTTATAAAACACAGAAAAAGGAAAAAGCATCTACTAGGCATTAGTATGGAAAACAGTGGTAAAATAGGTTAAGTAGTTTCAGAAACTTTAATAACTTTATTATTGTGTTAAATGGTAAAGCAGAGCACCGATGAACTTTTTCTGTAACTAGTAACTTATAAATGTATTTCCCTCTTACTCTTTGCCCTTTTCCACACATGGATGCATTTATTTTAAATATATGAACTAGAGAACTCTTATTTATGTTGCTCCAAGCATTGGGTAATTATTTGGGCCAATTTTGTTCATTAGGGAATTACAAGACTTGAGGCAATGGCCCAAGTTTCATTTAGTGTGGAAGGCAGGAAAAATTTCTCATTATTTCAAAATTGCTGCCATTTTCTCCCTCTCAGTTCCAGACTAATTCAAATAGGTATCAATTACGAGGTTCCCATAGGAACAGCAGTGAAGGGCTCAATTCTCAATAGTACAGAATTATTGTCCCAATTCTTTAAATTTTTATAGGGCGGTTATGGGCTCAGACTTTGTTTATATGTTGTAGGCAACAATCTACCAGAGAGTTTCTTGATGGGTTTTCAAGAAGACCTTACTTGTAGTTGGTTTTGGCCAGGGCAGAAAGTACTTGACTCAAACTAGTTCTCATATGGCTATGGATCTCTGTGTCTGCTTATATCAGTTACTGGATAAAGGCTGTATGTTGGCAGTTAGAGTATTCACCAATCTGGTTACAGGAGTAAGCCAGCTCAGGCAGCCTCTCCACTATTGCTAGTCATCTAAGCTGGGGTCATCTTTGTGGACTCCTAAGATTTTCCTAGTACTAGGTTTCTCTCTAACCCCATAATGCCTCCCTTTACCAAGACATCTCTTTCATTGTTCTCCTTCTTCATCCTTTCCCCAGCTGGACCATCC
This sequence comes from Sigmodon hispidus, assembly GCA_004025045.1. Classification (NCBI taxonomy): domain Eukaryota; kingdom Metazoa; phylum Chordata; class Mammalia; order Rodentia; family Cricetidae; genus Sigmodon; species Sigmodon hispidus. Next base: position 48,409 of record PVIH01014359.1, on the reverse strand, counting down.
TGTTCTCTCATGTTGACATCCACAATTTCTCTCCTATATTGCCCCTTTCCCTCATTTACTCAGGAGATCTCACCTATTTTCCTTTCTCAGGGTGATACATGTGTTCTTCTTAAGATCTGACTTGTTGACTAGGTTCTCTGGAGCTATGGGTTACAATGTGGATATCCTTTGCTTTACATCTAGTATCCACTTTTGAGTGAGTACATATGACATTGGTTTTTCTGAGTCTGGGTTACTGCACTCGGGTAGTCCCATTCACTTACCTGCAAATTTCATTGTTTTTACAGCTAAGTAATAGCCCATTGTGTAAATGTATCACATTTTCTTTATCTGTTATTTGGTTGAAGGACATCTTGGTTGTTTTCAGGTTCTGGATATTATGAATAATGTTGCTATGAATATAGCTGAAAAATATCACAAAGGGTAACTTTTAATGTTGTACTTTTTCAACTAGTTTGACTTTTGCAAATCCTCAGAGTGGTGGATGTAGTGGTATTGTATTCTGTTCCATTGTAAATAATTATCCTGCTTATTGGTTTAATAAAAAGGCTGATTAGCTGAAGGCAGACAGGAAGTGTGGATGGGGCTTCCAGACTAAGAAAACTCTGGAAACAGAAAGAGCAGACCAGAGATGCCACAGAAAAGGCAGAGAAACTTCAGAAGAGACACCAGCAGAGAAACCAACAGATGCAGAGACAATCATGCTGCTCTAAGAAAACATACTGAGTCTCATGGCTGAACAAGATAAGAATTGATGTAGAAATGTCTTTATCTGTGCTGTGAAATAAAGGGACTATTTTGGACATGGCACGCCCCATAGAATTAGGCAGTACGCAGGAAAATGAAACATAGATAGGGGAAAGAGGGCAGAATCAAAAGAGATGCATTCCAGCCACCCGAGTCAACATGTAAGGTAACATAGGTGAACCATGGGCCACATAGACATTAACGCAAAAACCTATGAACACCTGATCTTTGACAAAGAGGCCAAAAATATTCAATGGAAAAAGATAGTATATTTAACAAATGGTGTTGGCATAGCTGGATGGAAGTATGTAAAAAAATGCAAATAGATCCGAGCCTATCACCCTGCACAAAACTCAAATCCAAGTGGATCAAAGACCTCAACATAAACCCAGCCACTTTAAACTTGATAGAAAGGAAAGTGGGAAATACACTTCTACGAATTGGCATAGGCGACCCCTTCCTAAATATAACACCAGTGGCAAAGACACTAAGACAAACAATCAATAAGTGGGATCGCCTGAAGCTAAGAAGCTTCTGTAAAGCCAAGGACACTGTCAATAGGACAAAACGATAGCCTACAGAATGGGAAAAGATTTTCACCAACCCTACAAGTGATAGTGGACTGATCTCTTAGATATGTAAAGAACACAAGAATCTAGAGCCCAAAACCTTGAATAACCCAATCAAAAAATGGGGTTCAGATCTAAAAAGGGAACTCTGAGCAGAAGAATTACGAATGGCTGAAAGGCACCTGAAAAAGTGTTCATCATCTTTAGCCATCAGAGAAATGCAAATCCAAACAACTTTGAGATACCACCTGACACCTGTCAGATTGGCTAAGATAAAAGACACAGAGGACAGCCTATGCTGGAGAGGATGCAGAACAAGGGGAACACTCCTCCATTGTTGGTGGGAGTGTAATCTTTTTCAGCCACTTTGGAAGGCAGTATGGCGGTTTCTCAGAAAATTGAGAGTCAATCTCCCCAAGGACCCAGCAATACCACTTCTGGGTGTATACCCTAAAGATGCACAGTCACACTCCAAAGGCATTAGCTCAACTATGTTCATAGCAGCGTTATTTGTAATAGCAAGAACCTGGAAACAATCTAGACATCCCTCAACTGAAGAATGGATTAACAAACTGTGGTACATCTACACAATGGAGTACTACCCAGCAGTAAGAAAAAATGATATCCTAAAATTTGCAGGCAAATAGATGGATTTGGAGAATATCTTCCTGAGCGAGGTATCACAAACTCAGAAAGATAAGCAAGGGATGTAATCACTCATTAGTGGACTCTAAACAAACAAACAAACAAACAAACAAGAAAAAAGCCAAGCATGCCCAGCTGCAAACCACAACCACTGAACAGCTTGGGATCAGAAACACCTTGGACTGACTCCTTGGATGCCACTCCCCTTAGAGGAACACCTGACTCACTCTTGAGGGAGGGGCAAGAAAACTGGATCTGCCAGGAGTGGAGATTGAACTAAGCAATATTCGGCCAGTGGGACCATGGGACTGCCTGCTGCCAGCCCAGGGAGAGAATGAGGAGTTGTGGAGAAGAAAGAATGACCTAATGTGGTGGGAGGGGGAAGGGGCCTGAATAAGGATATACAAGGATAGAAAGTGTGTCTTCTTTGTTCATAAAAATAATACTAATAATAAAGAAAAAAAGGAAAAAACAGATTAATGGAAATGGGTTGAATTAAGATGGAAGAACTATCTTGCAAAATTCCTGAGACATAGGCCCAGCAGGATGAAATTATTATAAGCGTCTGAGGTATTTTTGGGGGCCTCAGCAGTGGTAAATGGTCTGAGACTGCAGGTCTATGGGTCTGGACCATCAGCCAGCTGGGACTAGAAACCTCATTCTACAAAGAATCATGAGTTAGTTTAAGAGTTATGAGTCAGCAAGTTATATGCCTAGGCCCTAGGTCAATCAGCATAAAATTAATACAGGCAGCTGTGTGTTTCTGTGGAACAGTGAGTCAGAACCTCAGGGCTAGGCTGGAAAGGTGGGGCCAGAAACCAATTACTACAGGTGGATTTAGAGCTAGAAAATTTAAGCCCAGTTCTACCATTTACTACACGATGTGAACATTGGTATGTAATGTTTCTGAATTCCCTTTTTCAAACTTTCAGTGTGTGGTGTTGCTAATGTGCTTGGTACATAAGTGATAGTATGATCCTCCTTGGAATTCAAAGTTGAGTTCACACTCTGTTAATTATTAAGAAAATTACAAAACTCCAGAACAATACATAATTGGCAGATCATGAACAACAATATATGGTTTAATATACTTTTATATAAATTGTGAAATGTTATTTTTTATCTATTTCATTAATTTGTTCTTTGGTCTTAATTATTTCTCTCCTTTAGCTTATTTTAAACTTAGTTATTTTTTCTGTAGTTCTGTGTCATGCAATGATGACAAGTGGTTATTTGCCTGAGTTAGAGCTATTATTACTGTGATTAACAGCCATGGCCTAAGGGACTTGGAAAGGGTTTATTTGTCTTATGCATCCACATCATTGTTAATCATTTGAATAACATCAGGACAGGAAATCCAACAAGGCAAGAACCTGAAGGGACAATTGATGCAGAGGCCTTAGAGAAGCTGCTTACTAAAATGTTTCCCCTGGCTTGCTCCGCCTTCTTTCTTACAAAATCCAGGAGGGCCAGCCCAGGCTTGGTAGCACAGTATGGTCTAGTCATTTCAATATCAAGAATCAGTTAAGTAAATGACATCCAGTCCTATCTATAGCCAGATTTTACAAAGGGATTTTTCTCAGCTGTCCTCCTCTCAGAGCTTGTTAACAGAAAATTAGCTAGCACATTACTTAAAATAATAATTTTTAAGATCACATTTATATATTTATTTATTTTGTAGGTATGAGAGATTTACCTGCATATATGTCTATGGAGCACACACAGTGGCTGGAATAGTGTGTTGGATCTCCTAGAACTGGAATTACAGATGGTTGTGAGCTGCTATGTGAGTTCTGGAAATCAAGCCTGGTTCCTCTGTAAGAACAGCCACTGTTTTTAACTTTGGAGCCATCTCCCCAGCCCCATTATTGTGGTTTTTATGTTCTCCTCTTGCTCTTTGTTTTGACATATCCCATAGGGATTTTTTTCCCATTAAGTTCATTTTATATTGGCTATCTATTGCTGGGGCTAGGACCTATTTTTAAATGTGGTACTACACTGGAGAAAACTAAGAATTTACTTTGCAAGTAATTATCAGTTGGAGATATCTTCTGAGTTAGGAATGGGAACTTGTAGCGGCAAATCACGGATTGTACAGGTGTGGGAGGGGCTTGGTTTGCAGAGACTAGAGGGAAGCGGAGCAGAGACAAGACAGAAGCAGAGCTCGGAGAGGGAGGCAGGTCTTTTGGTCTTTTGGGGCGGTGACGCGGCAGGTCCGTACTGGTCGGTAAGGCGGTGGCTGGGCTCGCTCTGTCCGCACGCGCGAACTCGGCAGGTCTGGGGAATTAGCCCCACGTTGGGCGCCAATTATCACGGTACAAACCCGCCACCAAGAGGTATGTATTAAATAAGGTTTATTTTGTTAGAATTCCTTACAAGAGGAACTCATGTCCACTAACACTCTCACTGCTGAGACTCAATCTGGACTGGATATGTGGAGGCCCTATGCATGCTGCTACAGTCTCTGTGAGTTTATGTGTGCACCTGTCCTATTGTATCTGGTAGACATTACTTTCTTGATGTCTTTCATTCTCATTGGCTCATATAATATTTCTGCCTCTTCTTAAGCTAATTACTTGATCCCTGAGGAGTGGGGGATTTGATGAGTATGTCCTGTTTAGGACTTAGCATTCCAAATCCTTTCAATCTCTGCACATAGTCTACTTGTAAGTGTCTATTTAATTTCTTTTTCTTAATTAATTAATTATTTTTTAAGGACTAAACATGATTGGCAAATTCTTCACCAAATTAAACATAAAAAGGAAAGACATACTTCAATAAAACTATACATTGAAAGGCAAACATTATAACAGATATACATGATTCCAGAAAATCATAAGAACATACATTATAAATTTGTTATGATAAATTGAAGAATCTGAAAAAAACTTGTGAGTTTTTAGATAGCAAAATTAAACTTAAATTCATTGAATTATGTTAACAAATGCATACTTTGTAACTTGCTTGAAATACTAATAAAATACTCCATAATAAAAAAAACCAGCAATCATGGAAACAAACACAAGTAAATATGGACTTACTACAGAATTCCACTATAACTTAAAAAAACTGAGACAAACACATATCAAATAATTCCATAAAACTTAAAAAAATGAACAAAGCCTTTACAAGTTACAAAGCCAGTGAAACCCTGTTATTAATCACAGTATTTCTTTTTTCTTTTTGTACTTTTTTTTTTTTTTTTTTTTTTTTTTTTTTTTTTTTTTTTTTTTTTTTTTTTTTT
>PVIH01014359.1:0-43104 GCA_004025045.1 Sigmodon hispidus | reverse complement strand
TTACTGTGGATCTTACATTTTTCCTATTAATTATATTTTATGTGCTGAAGTCTAGCTAGTACTGCTCCTATGTATATAGATGTGGGGTCATCCACTTAATCTTCCAGGAGCCCAGTCTTGAGGAGAAATAACTCTTCCCTCTCCTGGTTGTACATTTTTTATATATATTATTTGGTGTTTTAATATCATGCACCCCATAAAGCTAAGTTATCAGACCACTCAGAATCATGACCACTCTTAAGATCTCCCCATATTCAAAACTGCCCATTCATGCTGCTGATTTACTTACTGGAGCACAATTAAACTGCCTGTGGCCAGACACTTAAAGAAAACAAGTCTTTCCTCACCCACACCTCTGCCAGAGGCCATCAATGCAGAATGAGGCATTGTGTCATTTAGCTATGTTCTAGCCTTCAGTTCTTGGGTATAATGACATCTCTCTCTTTTTATATTTTTTTAAAGTCCACTAGTGAGTGAGTACATCCCCTGTTTCTCTTTCTGGGTTTAGGATACCTCTCACAGGAGAATATTCTCCACATCTATTCATTTGCCTGCAAATTTTAGAATATCATGTTTTCCTGCTCCTGAGTAATACTCCATTGTGTAGATATACCACAGCTTGTTAATCCATTCCTCAGTTGAGGAGCATTCCAGGTTCTTGCTATTACAAATAATGCTGCTATGAACATAGTTGAGCTAATGCCTTTGGAGTGCAAATGTGCAGCTTTTGGGTATATGCCCAGTAGTGCTAGATTCTTGGGGAGATTGATTCCCAATTTTCTGAGAAACTACCATACTGCATTCCACAGTGGCTGAACAAGTTTACACTCCCACCAACAATGGAGAAGTGTTCGCCTCATTCTGCATCCTCTCCAGCATAGGCTATTACCTGTGTTTTTAATCTAATTCTGACAGGTGTAAGGTGGTATCTCAAGTTCTTGTGATTTGCATTTCTCTGATGACTAAAGATGTTGGGCACTTTTTCATGTGCCTTTCAGTCATTTTTAATTCTGCTGCTGAGAATTCCCTTTTTAGTTCCGAACCCAATTATTTACTTTTGTTATTAAGGATTTGGGGCTCTAGTTTCTTGAGTTCTCTATATATTTTAGAGATCAATCTTCTGTCATTTGTAAGGTTGATAAAAATCTTTTCCAATTCTGTAGGCTGTTGTTTTGTCTTATTGACTATTTCCTTGGACTTACAGAAACTTCTCAGTTTCAGAAGTTCCCACTTATTGATTGTTGTTTTTAGTGTCTGTGCTAATCAGGAAGCAGTCACCAGTGCCAATGCATTGGAAGGTATTTCCACTTACTATTCTATCAAGTTCAGTGTACTTGGGTTTATGCTGAGGGTCTTTGATCCACTTGGATTTAAGTTTTGTACAAGGTGATAGGTTTGGATCTATATTCATTTTTCTACACACTACCATACAGTTATGCCAACACCATTTGTTGAAGATACTATCATTCTTCCATTAAATATTGTTAGTCTCTTTTTCAAAAATCAAGTGTTCATAGGTGTGGGTTAATGTCTGGGTCTTCAATTCTATTTGATTCCATTGATTTACAAAAAAAAAAAAAGAATCTGTTTTTATGCCAGTACCAAACTGTTTTTATTACTGAAGCTCTGTAGTATCATTTGAAGGCGGGGATTATGATACCTCCTGAAGTTCTTTTGCTGAGCAAAATTGTTTTGGCAATCCTGGCTTTCCTGTTATTCCAAATAAAATTGAGTATTGTTCTTTCAAGGTCTATGAAAAATTATGTTGGGATTTTGGTGGGAATTGCATTGAATCTGTAGATTGCTTTTGGTAAGATTGCCATTTTGACTGTATAGACCCTACCTATCCCAAAACATGGGAGATTTTTTCCATTTTCTGATATCCTCTTCAATTTCTTTCTTCAGAGATTTAAAATTTTTCTCAAACAGATGTGATACTTCTTTGGATATAGTTACACCAAAGTATTTAATGCTATTTGCAGCTATTATAAAGGGTGATGTTTCCCTTATTTCTTTTTCAGCCCTTTTATCTTTAGTGTATAAGAGGGCTACTGATTTCTTTGAGTTAATCTTGTATCCTTCCTCATTGCTGAATGTGTTTATTAGCTGTAGAAGTTCTCTGGTTGAATTTTGTGGGTCACTTATGCATGCAATCATATCATCTGCAAATAGAGATAATTTGACTTCTTTTCCAATTTGTATCCCTTTAATCTCCTTTTACTTTCTTGCTTTAGCTATAACCTCGAGAACTATGTTAAATAGATAAGGGATAACAGGAGAGCTTTGTCTACTTCCTGATTTTAGTGGGATAGCTTTGAGTTTTTTTGCATTTAGTTTGATATTGTTTGGCAGGTTTTGGAAATCACTTTTATTATATTTAGGTATTTTTTCTATATTCCTGATCTCTCCAGTACTTTTATCATGAAGGCATATTGGTTTTTGTCAAGGGCTATCTCAGCATCTAAGGAAATGATCATGTGGTTCTTTTCCTTCAGTTTGTTTATATGATGGATGATATGTACATTTGAATCATCCCTACATTTCTGGAATGAAGCTTATTTAATCACGGTCAATAACTTTTTTTATATGTTGCTGGATTCAGTTTGCAGAATTTTGTTGATAATATTTGCATCAATGTTCATGACAGAAATTTGTCTGTAATTCTCTTTCTTTGTTGCATATTTGAGTGGCTTGAGTATCAGTGTTATTGTGGCCACATAAAAAGAGTTTGGCAATATTCCTTCGATTTCTACTGTATGGAACAGTTTGAGGAGTATTAGTATTAGCTTTTCTCTGAATGTCTTGTAGAACACTGCACTGAAACTATCTAGGCTCGATTTTTATTATTTGGGAGACATTTAATGACAGCTTCAATTTCCTTTGGTGTTATAGACTGTTTAGGTCTTTAATCTGATATTGATTTAATTTTGGTAAATGATACCTGTATAGAAAGCTGTCCATTTCTTCTAGGTTCTTCATTTTTGTGGAGTATAGATTTTCAAAGTATGACCTGATAATTATCTGGATTTCCTGGGGTTCTCTTATTATGCCTCCCTTGTCATTTCTGATTTTGCTTATTTTGGATACTGTCTCTCTACTTTTTGGATAGTTTGGATAGGAGTTTATCTATCCTTTTAACATTTTCAAAGCGCCAACTCTTAGATTCATTGATTTTCAGTATTGTATTTTTTTGTTTCAATTGTGTTGATTTCAGCTCTAAGTTTGATTGTTTGCTGCAATCTATTCCTTCTAGGTGAGTTTGCTTCTAATTGTTCTAGGACCCTCAGCTGTGCTGATAGTTCTCTTGTGTGGGATTTCTCTAGTCTTCTCATGTAGGCATCTAGCGCTATGAATTTTCCCTTAAGACTGCTTTCATTGTATCCCATAAGTTTTGGTATGTCGTGGATTCATTTTTGTTCAATTCTAAGAAATCTTTCATTTCATTCTTAATTTCTTCCTTGACCCAGAGGTGGTTCAGTTGAGTGATGTTTCCATGGGTTGGTATGTTCTCTATGATTCTTGATGTTGTTAAACTCTAACTTTAGACCATGGTAATCTGAAATGGTACAAGGAGTTATACATATTTTTTGATTCATGTTGATATTTGCTTTATGACGTAGTATGTGGTCAATTTTAGAGAATGTTCAATGGGGTATTGAGAAATATGTATATTCCTTTTTGTTTGGGTGGAGGGTTTGGTATACATCTACTAAATCCATTTTGGTTATTACTTCTGTTAGATCCTTTATTTCTCTGTTGAGTTTCTGTCTGGTTGACCTATCCAAGGGTGAAGTTGGGGTATTGAAGGCTCCTTCTAATAGTGTATCACATTTGTTATGGGGTTTAAGCTTTAGAAATGTTTCCTTTACATACATATATAGGTGTCATTGTGTTGGGGCCATAGATATTCAGGATTGAGATTTTGTCTTGGTGAATTTTTCCTAAGATGAAAAGGCCCCTTTTTATTGATTTTAGTTTAAAGTCTATTTTGTTAGATATTAGAATGGCTACACCAGCTTGTTTCTTAGGACCATTTGATTGGAAAGTCTTTTCACAACCCTTTACTCTGTGCCTGTGTCTGTCTTTAAAGCTGAGATGTGTTTCTTTTATGCAGCAGAAGGATGGTTTCTGTTTTTGTGTCCATCGTGTTAGGGCATGTCTTTTCATAGATGAATTCAGTTCTTTGATATTAAGGGATAATAAGACCAATAGTCAATATTTTCCATCATTTTTGGTAGTAGTTAGCATTTCCTTTTTTCAGGTGTGGGGGGTTCTTCTGTGGGCTTATCTATTTTCTGTGGTTACATGGGTGTTTCTGGTTTCCTTAGGTTGGACTTTTCCCTCTAGGGTTTTTTGAAGGGCAGGATTTGTGGTTAGATATTGGTTAAATCTGATTATTTCATGAAATATCTTCTTTACTCAATCTATGGTGATTGACAGCTTTGCTGGGTACAGTAGTCTAGGTTGGCATCCATTCACTTTTAGTGTCTGCATAATGTCTCACCAGGACCTTCTTGCTTTTATTGTTATTTTGATGGGTCTGGCTTTATAGGTGACTTGACATTTTTCTTTTGAAGCTCTTAGTATTTTTCTCTGTTCTGTAGGTTTAGAGGCTTGATTATTATATGGTAAGGAGACTCTTTTGTGGATCTAGTCTTTTTGGTGTTCTGCAGGCTCCTTGTGTTTTTATAGGCATTTCCTTCTTTAGGTTAGCAAAGTATTCTTCTATGATTTTGTTGAATATATTTTCTGTGCCTTTGAGCTGATATTCTTCTCTTTGTTCAATTCCAATTTTTTTTCAGGTTTGGTCTTTCATGTTGTCCCACATTTCCTTCACATTTTGTGTTATGACTTTTTTGGTTTTAGTGTTTTCTTTAACTGATGTATCCATTATCACTTCCATCCCAGAGATTCTCTCTTCCATCTCTTGGTTTTTGTTGGTTATGCTTGAATCTTTAGTGCTGGATCATTTTTTCAGATTTTTCTATTTCTAGTTTTATTTTGTTTTGTGCCTTCTTTATTGCTTCTATTTCAATTTTTAATTCTTGGTTAATTTCTTTCACCTATTTGTTTTCTTTTTCTTGGTTTTCTTCATTTTTCTTTTAGTGCTTTATTCATCTCTTCTAATTTTCTTTTTGTGTTTTTCTTCTATTTCTTTAAGTGAGTTTTTTGTATGCTTTTTAAAGGCTTCTATTAGTTTCATAACACTGTTTTTAAGGCCATTTTTCTGTTCCCTCTTCGTTGTTATGTTCAGGTCTTGGAGCTATAGAACTACTTGCTTCTACTGCTGGTATCTTGTTGATCTTTGTATTGTTGTATGTATTCTTGCACTGATGTCATCCCATTGTTTCCCCAATTCACTCTTCATTAGTTCTTGGTAAGCTTTTAGTGAGTTGTTGGTCTGAGGGCTCTTAATCATCTATGTGTTCAGAGGGTTGGCTGTTTCGTGAGGTCTCAGTGTTATGATGCCAGTCATCACCTCTTGACCTCTCACCTCTCAGCTGTATGCCCAGGGACTTGGCTCTTCCCTTGCTACTATTACACCAGCTGTGCACTGGGCAGGCTGTGCCTAGCACCAAAGCCATGAAGCTATCTCAGAGGCCAGATTCAAATGGCAGAAGTCACCTTCTGATCTCTGACCTCTCAATTGTGCTTTTAAGAACTCCTTTGCTTTCCTGCTGCTATTATGCCAGTCATGGCCTATGCAAACTGTACTTCCAACTGAAGCCAAGTCTCCCACTTCTGGTGCATGTGTCCAGGGTCAAGGGGCCCAGCTGTTTCCCTGCTGCTAATTTCCCAGCTGTGTTCTGGGGAGGCAATGCTCTGTGCTTCAGTGAAGTAACCATTCTATATTAATTTCTAACTACTGTAAAAGAGGGCGTCTCTCATGATTCCCATATTTGGATGTTAGGTTTTCTATTTACGTGTCTTTTAAGATTTAAAAATAATCATTTCTTTCTTCTTTGATTCATTGATTGCTCAAAAGTGTTACTGATCAGGTTTCTTATACTTTTAATATTTTTCTTATTAACTTGTAGCTTATTTATTGTATCTTCAAACTGCACTTAGTATAACTTCTCTAAGCTTTTTACATTTTGTTTTGTGTTTCATTGCATGATCTCTCTTAGAAAAGATTTTATGTGGTGATGAGGAGAAAACACATCTTTGATGTTGGGGATAATGTTCTGTGAATATCTATGAGGACCATTTAGTCTAGGGTACAATTTAACTTTTCTGCTTCTTCATTTACTTTTTTGTCTAGATGATCATCCATTGTCAAAAATGGGATGTTAAAGTTCTCAAATAAGTACTGGAGTTGGTCTGTCCCTTCAGAGCTCTTAACATTTGCTTTATATATTAGTATGCTATGATCTTTGGTGTGTGTATATTTAGAATGTCTCTCTTTTGCTGCTGAGACAGCCCTGGTGTTGTTATATAATGACCTTCCTTGAAAGTCTCCTTTTACCATATTTTACTTAAAAATCTATGGCCATGGTGATTTTTTTTTTTGTGCTCTGACAAATCTGTCTTGCTTGGAGATCACAGGGCAGAGCTAGCCACTAGTTAACCACAGAGGGCAAGCAGTGGTGTCATACATCTTTAATCTGACACTTGGGAGTAGAAAACATGAAGTTATATGGCTGGCAGAGAAAGGAAGTGATAAGACAGAGTGGAGACAGGGGATTGCCACTTTTCAGCTGAAGAACTGGTAAGGTAGAGAGGGCTGTGGCTTATCTTTTAGTATTCACTGAGATATCTAGCTCTGGGTTTTGTTATTAAAACCAATTAGGAATCTAGCTATATCCTGCTATCTTTTCTTTACCCTATTGCTTCACTTTCAGTCTGAGTATCAGTCTATAAAGGATCCTCCAAAATCTTTCTTATTACAATTGCTATTTTTAAATTTTAATAATTCAATATAATCATAGAGGCAAGAACAGGTACACAAATATATGGCTACTTGATTTTTTAAAGTTATTTTATTCATGATAGTATTTCAATCTCTATTTATTATTATCATCATCATTGCACATGTGCCATTGTGGCATGTGGAATTCAGAGGACTAGTTTGAGATGTTATTTCATTGCTTTCACCTTATTGAGGCAGAGTGTTTTTGACTGCTTCTGTGTGCTGCATACTCCAGGACAACTGGAATGTGCACATTCAGGCTATTGTCCTATTTCCACTTCCAATCTTGTACTAGAAGTGCTGGGATTGCAGATGTGCTTGATGGCATCCATATTTTTAAAAATATGTTTTTCAGGATTTGAACTTCATGATCAGGGTTCAATGCAGGTGAGCAATTCTATTCATTGAGCTATCACAATGATCTGTGGATCTTTAGAATTTCAAAAATGTTTAATAAACTCTTTACCATTTTTGTGTAGATTCCCTAGGAAACAGTAACATTAAAACATTAACAGTACACCTACCTTAAAACATCAACAGCATATATTAGAACAGAAAAAGAAAACAGTGAACCGGAGACAGTTTTTTTAAAAACCCTGAGAAAAAATGTTCAAAGTCAAGTAAGCCATTACACAGTAATTTACCAAGAATTCTGTGATGCTCTGATTGTGTGTTTACTAACATGGAAGATTTTGTATATTTTTTCTTTCTATATAGATCCTTTATTATATCACTTACTTTGGAGTGCATTGAAGTATTGGTGATTCATTGACCTGTCTTTGTCACAAGCTAAACTAATGACTTGAATTTCAAATTTATCCTTTAGATTCCTTTTTACAATTAGTTTGGATTTGAAACAGAATCATATTCTGTATCATAAGAAAGTCTGGATTTTATTATTTTTCCAAGGCTAGCCTATAATAGTAATCCACTTCCTTCAGCCTTCCAAGTTATGAGACAATATAGGTATAGATCTTTTAATTTGGGTTGAATATGAGGCTTGTGAACATTATATATTTTTTCTAGATGTACTTGAAATTCAGAGCCTTTAAATATACTTTCCTCAGTACCCAAGCCTATACTAGACTCTAATCATAGCAGTTCATGAAACATCAGTAGCCTAGCTTTTATAACACAATGGCTAAAGCATAATCAAGATGTTAATTAAAAAATAATCTTAGATAAACAGATATTCATCATTTGTAAGCATACACAGAAATCTAGAATTAGCTGACGTGGAAATGTCTTCCTGTATGCTGTGAATATCATTCTTTAAATAAAGGAACTGTTTTGTTTATGACAGGCACAATAGGTAGGAGGGGAAATTGTAGTATAACTAGAAGGAGTGTGGAATCAGAGAGAGACTTGATCCATGTGACAAGCCATGCTGCCGTCCTAAGTTGGTGCTGACTTCCTGCCCTTCACCCCTCAAGGGTGAGTGCTCTCATATTGTAAACAACTCCTTATATGGCATAAGCTTAGATTGCAGCCTGCTACTGCGTACATGGACCTATGAGCGATACCCACGTGGCTTATTAGGATTGGATGCCCTGAGAGCATTTAGCCATTGAGCAGGCATTCCCCAGTGTAGAAGAACAATTGTAAAGGTCCAGAATAAACTGCTGAAAGAAGATCCTGAATGTTGCACTTTCCTTGCTGGTGAGGTTGTGCACGACAAGTGGTGGCCCGCACTGGGGGGGGAACAACTCCTGCGAGCTTCAGGCATCAGAACTTTCCGCAGTTGGGGGGTCGACCAATAAGTCCCAGGTAAGGTGGGATCCATGGTAAAGTGGGGAGAATAGTCGCTCCTATCCGTAAATAAGGAAGGAGCAGGAGAAAGCCACTGACGAGTGAGCTGAACTCCAGAACTCCACAGACGTGTGGAGTGAAAGTGAGGCAAAGCTGGGGCTGTTTGGCAAAGGCTCCGAAAAGATTTTTAAGCTAAGAAAGAAAGGTTATGAAAGAATGGGTGCTTCATCTTCTCACCCAATTTTTTTGGCTCTTAAGGAGCTGCTTCATTAAGGTTTTTCTGAGTTGCTCTGCTTGCTAGCAGTGGGAAAGATTTGTGGGTTCCTACGCCATATTGAAAAAGCAGCCAAGAGGGGCGCAGTCAGCAATTAAAGTGGTACAACCTTTTAAGGTGGAGGTGGCGGTTCGGAGTGTGCTTTCAGTCCAGGGCCATGGAAGGCAGTCAGAACAGAGTTATGCTTACCTTACCCAGTGATTGGAGTGGGCTTGCACGAGCATGCTTGAGTCCAGAACAGTATCTAGATTGGACAGTGTTAATATATTGCATTTTTTATACTTCTTGGCCTGAGAGGACAGACCTGATACAGGTGAAATGCTAATGGTGTCTTTAAGTTAAGCCTTAAAAGTCTATGAATGTTTTTGTTTACAAACCTGTAATAGGAGAGTACATATTTTTATTTTTCTTGGCTAAATTCCAAGAAGTGAGATTGCAGAGTCATGTGGCAGCTTATGTTTCTTATATATTTGAGAAACTCTCAATATTTTCTAAAAAGGCTGTGCTCTGGCCTTTAGTCCCTGGTATAGCCAGGACAATAATTTGTCAGTCAATGTGGCCCATGCCCTAGATGTGCAAAGAGGCATTTCCGCCCAGCTTAAAGGTGGATTAATGTTGGTTAACCAAAGAGTTGATTTGGTGCAAGAGGAGGTTGATGTCCTCTGGCAGATGGCTCAGTTGGGCTGTGAATGGAAGGATGAAGCCTTGTGTGTGACCTCTATTCAATATAGTAATTTTTCCCATGTGGCTAATTTGTCTAAAGCTTTGTCAAGTTATCTTTTAGGGAATTGGTCTGGTGAACTTGAAGCAACCATGGAGGAGTTGAGAGTCACGATTGTTGCCATGAATTCAACCCGAGTGGACCCCGGAGTAGCTGAGGGATTGACGAAATCAATGTCTGATGCCCTCGATCATCTGAAGGAATGGGTGAGAATGGGTGCTCTGGCTGGCTTGATGGTGCTGATATTCTTTATTTGCCTGTGGTGTATTTGCAAAATGAGATTTACACAGCATAGGAGCATGGCGATGCTTATTCAGGCCTTTACTGCCATAGAGGAGGGACAGCCCCCACATGTTTGGCTTGCTGTCTTGAAAGAGTAATGCTTGGCATGGGTTGCGAGGCTAAGCACTGCACATGGTAAGGATTCATGAAGAGCATGCCTAATTGCATACAGGTTGATACCCATGATCCTGTCCCCATGAAAATAGGTATCAGACTGGCCCGGTCCTATCTGGATGGATGACACCTGGATTAGTGGCGGTGCAGGTCCTTTGCACTATGGAAATTAGACCTCTACTCTTGCCCACTGCCTTTTTCTCCACTTTCGCCTAGTAAAAGAAAAAGGGGGAGCTGTGGAGAGCCATGCTGCCACGCCCTAAGATGGCACCAACTTCGAGGGTGAATGCTCTCGTATTGTAAACAACTCCTTATTTGGTGTAAGCTTGGATTGCAGCCTGCTACCGCGTACGTGGACCTATGAGCGATACCCATGTGGCTTATTAGGATTGGATGCCCTGAGAGTATTTAGCCATTGAACGGGCTTTCCCTGGGATAGAAGAACGATTGTAAAGGTCCCGAATAAACTGCTGAAAGAAGATCCTGAGTGTTGGGCTTGCTGGCGAGGTTTCGCGCGACAGATCCAGCCTCTAAAAAATCAACATATAATCAAATAGGAAAGCCACAGGTCACATGGCAAAACAGATGAATGGAAAGAGGTTGAATTAAGATGAGAAGCTAGCTAGCAACATGCCTGGAACATAGGTCAAACACGATGAAATTAATATAAGTGTCTGATTCATTTTTGGCGGGGAAAAGCCCCCGTGAGCAGGTCTGGACCTTTGGCCCAGTGGGGCCTGAAACCATGTACCACAATGGGCTTTAAAGGGCTTCTTCCAATTATTACAAGTAGAAAAACTGGTCTATAATATTAACTGGGCAACTGTGATAAATACACTCAGAATATTAGCTATTTTTATTAACTTGAAACACTTCTTTAAAAGCCACACACTTGCCTCTTATTTTATCTAACACTACTGTTTGTATAGATTTAAAAATATTGATAATATGAATAAGACAGAAAGTGATTATGATAGCTACAGAGGGTCAGAAAGGGTTCTCATCATTTTTCTTGACTGGGTGGGAACCTCAATCTCACAATGCCTCTGTAATATATTTCCTGGTTCAGTGTATGTCTTCATTGCTCCCTTCAGGACTTTTGCTGCCACTGTGAGAAAAGGTGGCTCTTTATTTGAAAAGCAAATTAAAAACCTTGATGATACATTGAACCATCTAGGATTCTCTAATAGGACCTCCATGGAGTGAAAAGCTATGAAAAAATTTAACTGTGGCTGAGGCAGAGATAGAATAGTATGTACTATAGCACACATGTTTACAGTTCTTTATAACCATCCAGCAAGAAGGAGAGTCAAGGGTCCTGTTCAGTCTTCCCTCCAGCACCCTGGTAAAAACATCACTCTTGCCCTTCAAGGATGAAGTCTTAGCTGACAGGAGTGTGGGTGCAGTCCGTTATCGTGTCAAGTTTCACTGGAAAACAATGGTTATTTTATTTGCTACTCTGCCCATTTATTTATCCTTTTTTGTGAGCATGTCCATGCTCTGGGTCCTTCATTTAGCTCATGTCAGAAAGGAAAAAGATAATCAAATACAGTTCAGCACTGTGGTTTCCCTGGGTGCTGGGTAACAAGTCAATATGCTGCTCATTTTTACCTTTCAAGTTTATCCTAGACCTAAGAAGGAAGCATGTGTGCTTCATTGTAATGACTGAGGATTTTAACACTGGCATCAGGTGAGACTGTGTATTGGTTTTATGCTTCAATATTCTGAGAAGATACTTCACTAAAGCAACTTAAACAATAAAGTGTTTCCTCTGCCATATACTCCCAGAGACTACAGCTCATCATCAAAGGGAAAGTGTGACATCTGGAGTGGAGACTGTTGAACACATTGCTTCTACAGTCAGGAGGCAGAGTGACAGTGTTTGTGTTCAGCTATCTTTTTCCTTTTCTGTCCTTTGGGACCCCAGCCTAGGGAATGCTACTAACCACATATAAATTAGGTTATCCCATCAAAGTTAACTTAATCTAAAAAATCCTTCACAGGCATGCCTATAGTATCCTAAACCAGGAGTTGACAGACAAGATAAACCATAAACCATCATAGATGGTTTTAATAAGTAATATTTTTTCCCAACTCTAAATGGGGCACTAGAATCCATTAGTGAAGTTGATATGTGGATTTACAAAAATGTGCTAACTCTGTATCTTTCTGCTCTTCCATGAACATCCCAATCCCCAGAACTACACAGAGACTTCTCAAACACTCAAAACTACAATACTCTCTCTCTCTATATATATATATATATATCTATATATATATATATATACCATATTCTTGGCAATTCTTATTCTAGTTGTATACTTGGAATATAAATAGCTTAATGTAGGGAGCCCACTATTTATTCATTAACTATTTGTTATGAGGCAAACTATCATCAGTTTATATATTCTTGGCATGTAAAATATTTATGTAAAATTTACATAAAAAGTAATATGCATCTGGGATAACTAAGACATTTACCTATACAAGTCTAAAATCCTACAAAGAAATACACTGATAGATTAGATCCAGAGTATGAGACAAAAGCTTTTAGTGAAAGATTGATCTACAGATTTGATTGTCTTCAAATACATTTATTTCCTCTTCAGTTTTTCTTGTCTAGTATATAGGTATGTGGATATGGACATATGTATTTAGACATATGCTCCTGTGTTTATATATGGAACTCAAAAAATATCACTGATTGTCCTGCTCTAACACTCTCCACCTTAATACTTTGAGAAAGAATCTCCAATAAGTTTGCAACTATGCTGGCAGCTAGTAAGTTCCTATGGTCTTCATGTCTCCACTTTACATAGAGTTCTGGGGTTACAGACACAAGTTGTCACATTTAGAATATTATGTAGGTTCTGTGTATTTAAAATCAAGTCCTCATGCTTGCTTAGCAAATGTTTCTATACTGAACGTCTCCCCATCCCAGAATATATTTTCATCAAGGCTGCAAATGTTGGTTGTTAGTAGCCTTCATGAAGTAGTTCTTCCTGTATTAAGAATTCCTTGGGGCAGCCCAACTTAGCATCTCATAGAACATACATTAGGGCTGTTGGTGAGCACATGATTGTCTCCTTTGTTCCTGAAACTTCATAGTTCAATTTTATGAAATGTTGGACTGCTTATTAGTATAAATAGAAGCAATACTGAAATGCAGTTAAGGGTCTTCAGGTAGGGATACTTTTATTGGATTTTCTACATGAACTCATTCTAACCACAAGTTTCCAGAAAAGAATGAGGTAAGTCAACAATAACATGCTGGGATGGACAGAGGTCATGAGTCAAAGAGTATAGTGGGCCATTGTGCCTGAAAAGGACAAGGAAATAGATGCATTCCTAACACCTTCAGAAATAAATTAAGCTCTGCTAATACATTGATTTTAGTTCAGTAATATCCCTTTTGAAATATTCAGCCTTTAGAATGTAAAATAACAAAATCTATTGCTTTAGACTACTTTTTTGTGGTGATTTGTTAAAAGAGCAAAAATATAAAAACCAACTTAAATGGATAATTTAATTTCTGGCCTTATTTCAATATCTTTTTAAAAAGAGTGTATTCATAGTTTCTTTCTTACAGAAAGTAATTGAAAGATATAAAACTATTGAAATATTATTAAAAAATAGTAAATTGTAGGTTTTCACTGTCACTATGGAAGAACAGTAATACTCATTTATAAAAAAACAATGAATTATTTTATTATGTGTGTATATGTGAGGGACCATAAAAAGTATTTGTGTAAACATATACGGAGAGGCCAGAGATCATTGTGAGGTGTCTTTCAACTACTCATATACTCAGTTTTTGAGAAAGAATATTTTGCTAAATTGAAAATTCAATAATTTGAGTACACTGGCTAGTTGTCCAGCACCTTGGATGCCCCTGTCTCTCTCCCAAGCACTGGGATTATAGACATTCACCACAATGCCTGGATTTTTACATGGGTGCTCAAGAATCCAAGCTAAGGTGCTCAGTAAGACCTTCCCCTGGCCAGCTTCCCCAACCACCAAACTAACTGCATTATTTACAGAGTCAACATACTTTCCCTCATCATGGTGTGTGTGTGTGTGTGTGTGTGTGTGTAGAAGATATATATATAGAGAAGATATATATATATATATATATAAAGCATTTAGTACTTATATCTATTCAGAAGTCAGCCATTAGAATACAAAAGGAAGAAAATGTAGAGGAGTTCAAGAGTATCCTGCAGAAAAGAGGTGGGGATGATTCTAAAAGACAGTGGGATCAAGAACACCACAAGCATATAACTTTATGGATATATATATATACACACACACACAATATATATATATATAGATACACATAAATATGGATATATATATATTGCTGACTAATATATGTTTTTAAGGCTATAATATTTTAATTACAGGTACTAAATCTTTACTAATTATATTTAAGTCAAAGCACTTCGATGATATTTTAGTAACAATGCCAAGAATCCTCAGATCTTCACAAAGCCTTAGATTAGTGAGTCTCTCTTCTCATCTAAGTTCTCCCACTTCAAAGTGACCAGACTTTCCGTTTGCCGAGCGGGTTTGAATCACTGACATACACACACAAAAAAATTCTTCAGTAAGTTTCATGATCCCTTTCTCAAGTCACACATGTTATTTCTGCACATGTGGTATAGCAGTTTGATTAAGAATAGCCTTACTACGTTCATATATCTGAACACTTAGTCATTAGGGAATGGTATTATTTGGGAAGAAATAGGAAGACATGTTCTAATTGGGGTGGGAGTGGCCTTAGTAGAGGAAGTGTAACTGGTGTGGGCTTTGTGTATTCAAAAAGCCCACATTAGCTCCATTGTCTTCTTTCTTCTTCTTTCTAGATTTCAATGTGACTGCTTTCAGATAGTTCTCTAGCACTGAGTCTGCCTGACTGCAACCATGTCCCCTGCCTCCGTGATAATGAACTAACTTCCCAAACTGTAAGCAATTCCCTACGTTTTTTTAAATTTTTTATTTATTTTATATTCTCTTCCCTCCTCTCTTCCCTCCTCTCCTCCCAGTCTCTCCCCTCCACTCTTCCTCTGTTTTCACTTTCAATCCACTCCTCAGTTTTTGATTAGGAAAGGATACTTCTAACATGCATATCAACAAAAGATGGACTATCACGTTAAGACTAAGCCTCCCCATGTATTAAGACTGAGCAAAGAGACCATAGATGGAGAGTAGGTTACCAAAAGCCAATAAAAGAGAGGCAGCCCCTGAGTTCCCACTTTTAGGATTTTCAGTAGAGGACCAAACTACACAACTGTTACATATATTCAGAGGGCCTAAGTTAGTCCCCTGCAGGCTCATGGTTGTTGTTTCAGTTTCTGTGAGCCCCTATGAGCCCAAGTTAGTTGACTTTGTAAGTTTTCTTGTGGTATGCTTGATCCCACTGGCTCTTACAATCCTTTCTCCTCCCTTTTCTGCAGAATTCCCTGGACTTTGCCTAATGTTTGGCTATGGATATGCACCTTTTTCTATCAGTTGCTGGTGAGTAAAGCCTCTATAATGACAATTGGGCTAGGCACTAATCTGGTCTCAAGATTTGGCCAGTTCAGGTTATATATTTGCTATTGCTAGAAGTCTTAGTTGGGATCATGCTTGTAGAGCCCTGGCAGAGTTCCTTGTGCCAAGATTTTACCAAGCTCAACACCCCCTCCCCATTTTCAGTTAGTCTCTTTCAGTATAGTCCCCTTTCACCTCTCCAACCAAATTGCTCATGTTCTCATTCTCACTTTCTGTCAGTCCACTCACAAAATCTCTTATGTTTTCCCTACCCAGAGATATCTGGGGGTCCTTTCATGAATATTCCTTATTATCTAGTCTCTTGGTATCTCTGGATTGTAGTGTAGTTGTTGTAGAGATTTCTGGCCCTGTTTGGGCCAGAAGTTTGGACCTTGCCTGTGGCAGCTTTTGTCTCCCAAAGAAATGATTCAGACATTTATATTAATTTTATACTCTTTGGCCTACATCTCAAGCACATTGCTAGCTAGTTCTTTCATGTTAATTCAACCTATTTCTTGTAATCAACCTTCCATGTGTCCCAGCCCATGGCTCATCTGCATTCCTTACATGGCTGTTCTTCAGGAGTTGGGTGGAGACTGACTGACTCTAACCCTCCTTCAACCTGCCTCTACTCTGATCCTACACCCACTTCTGTGATGCTGCACATAGGCAAAACCAGTTACTTTATTTACAGCATACACAGAACATTTCCACCACACATAGTTATCCTTTGTTTTACAGCTAATATTTACTTATGAATGAGTACATACAATGTTTGTCTTTCTTGGTCTGGCTATATCACTCAGGATGAATTTTTTTTCTAGTTCCAGCCATTTGCCTTCTGGTTTTCTGGTGTCCATGTTCTTAACAGCTGAGTAATATTCCATTGTGTAAATATACCACATTTTCTTTATCCATCAATCTACCACAAGTGCCAGCCATACCACCGTTGAGCATATGCTCATACCACAAGGACAATTTCTCAAGTATATTCATAGCAGCTTTATTTTTAATAGCCAGAACATGAGACCAACTTAGATATTCCTTAAATGAAGAATGGATACAGAATTATTTTTATAAGTTTCCTTCGTCATGGCATTTCTTCATATCAATAGAAAAGTGACTAAGGTATACTGTATAAGCCAGTGCAAATCCTAAGACAACAATAACATTAAAAGAAGATTCAAATAAAAATACATATGATTGTAAGGTAAGGAGCTCCAAGCACTTTAGAATATTAGTGTCTTTAAAGTTAGTTTTTCTGAGCACCAAATGTTTGGCACTTTATGGGATGGCAGCTTTACTGCATCACAGGCCCTAGGATACTCCATATGCAAATGTTATAATGACACATGGGGCAACAGCTGGTCCTGTGAAATGCAAGTTCCAGCTCTAACGGTATATGCAATTTTAAAATATAAATGAAAATACTTTATAGAATTTAGAAAATATGCATATAAAAATTTTAGGATAAAGTATGACTGATCATGTGAAAAGGATAAAAGTCTAAGTTGGTACCTTGTATAAAAAGTTTGATTCAACTTATAAAGAGGTAGGATAACAATATTTCAGCATGCCATTTAGGTCCATGCATTGGTATTTTAAATTGCATTCTATTATATATATATATATGAAAGTAGAATTTAAATCCTAAAATACCAGAGGCCAATGACTCAATTTTGAGTATTTTAGAGATTAAGATGATTCATTGTATTTTACATTTGATTAGAGAGCCAATTTCAACCTAAAATATGCATATTTATACTAATATAAAACAGATACAACTGTTATGAAGCTGAGCTTGACAACTTTCCCTAGCTGGAGACTCAAATGCAGAAGTCCTTCATCCTTCCTTTTCCACATTCTTCTGTCTCCTGACCTCAGCCCCTCATTTCCCATCAATTCAGTCCATCTCCTCTCTGTACCCCTTTCCATCCTATCCATTCTTTCCACATGCGCCCCATTTATCCTCTGTTTTCACCTCCATTGCTGGTAAGTTTCCTCGTGCTTTGTTCTAAGGTGATTCAGACTCTCCTGAAAACTCATCTCCTTTCTGGCATTTCTTCCCAATATAACTGAATGTAATTCTTATGTCATTCCTAAGAAGTTGCAATATTAATTTGCTGTAAAGAAAAGAGAATATAGCAGAAGCATGGATATATAAAAGGTGACTAATAACATGAAGAATAAAAGGAATTAATGGGAAAGTCAGTAGAAGGAAAAAACAGTCTTGAAAAGAATCTAGAAAACCCCATTCTATCCTTGCTATCCTCCTTCCTTCTTCCCTCTTGTTTTAGTTATCTCTCTCTCCCTTCTCACTTTGTTGTTTTGAACTCTATTAGTTGTGCCTAGGAGTCTATGAAAGGCTCTCCCTTCTCTTTCTCCCTCCCTCCCTCCCTCCCTCTCTCTCTCTCTCTCTCTCTCTCACACCCACACACACACACACACACTCATACATAGACATGTGTGTGAGCACATTGTGTGTATTTAGGAAAAGAGAAAGATGCAGATGGTAACTCTGATTTTCTCATATTGTCTTGATTTCATGTTCTTCTTTGCTTCTGATTTTCTTATTCGTTATGCTTTTTATATACCTAGTGATTGTCTTGTAGCAGAATTATGTAAAATTCAAGAACATTTTGAAAAAAACATAACCCATAATTCTATCACTCTGTAAGAACTATTTTGATTTTCTTGTGTTCTCACGCAGATTCTGTGTGAGTGTGCACCTATTTGTACAACTACAATTCTAGAACACAAGTTAACTAGCTGTTTTCTTTGGTGCTGTTTCTTGTGCATACTTTCTATGTTTTTTGACAGTTTAATATACCTTTCATTGACACTTTAATGGCCGCATATCAAGGATGTGTGATTTATCATTCTCCAATTGAAATGTTTGATCATTTGATGCATTTTCTGCTTATTGTTCATAACAGATACAAATAGGTATTTCATGCACTACTAAATATCTCTAAAAGTTCCACATTTGCCCATCTTCATGTTAAATATTATGTAGCCAAAGAATGAGACCTTGATTGAAAATATATATTTGTATGCTATTATACATAAATACTTTTTATTATATGACAAGCTTTCTGAAGTTAGAATGAGCAATATTCATCCTAGCTCTGATTTGAAAAGCCAAGTTACAATAATGTTAATGACTACTATCTGGTATAACTAACTTTACCTAGGAATAAAAAAACTGTAAACATATAATAGGCTTTTGATTTACACTACTGGACATATTAATAGATTAGGAATAGAATTGAGTTTCTCTAACTCAGTCTTTTGTATTAGACTATCTTTATTTGTAGTTCTGGGATGTAACAAGTCATATTGCAAATTCAAATGCTATAATTTAGAGTTTTAATAATGTATATTAATTGTAATTAAGTATATAGATACTAAAATATACATATTCGTAATTTATGACAGCTATGTAAATATAAGTATGTATTTACTAGATCAAAAAATACAAACAATGTATTTTTATTTAAGTCTTGTAAACATAACAATATCAAAATATGGTGAATTAATTTTATGGGTTTAAATTGAATTACTAATTTTTGCATATATGTTGTTTAGTTACAACTAGTACCTAATTCTTTTTCTCAAATTGTGTTAGAGAAGGACTGCTGAGCATGAATGATCTCATACTAACTACATCTTCTTATGCACTGGGACCTTCATTAGGAATACAGAAAAGCATGTATTTAACCCCAATTCTTTTTTCTATATTTTTTAAAGATTTTTAAAATTTTATTTAAAAAATAAAGTTTTTTATACATGTATCCCCTTGCTCCCCTCTCTTCCCACTCCCATCCCCTCCCAGTCATCCTTTAGCCTCGCTCCTACCCATCCTCATCCCCTCCCCGAAAGGGGCAAGAAGTCCTAAGGTGGATCAGCTCAGCATCCACTCCAAGCAATTGCGATTTCTTCGTCCTAATATCAAGTTTGGGTTAGGTGTTCTTCTGGAAAGAGAGTGTTCCAATGTGCCAGTCCATGCACAGAAACACAGTTTGATACCACCCCTCAAGGTTCAATATACTGCCCATGTCAGTGGACAGTTGCCTAACCTTGAAGGGCCTAGTTCCTTTTCCTGATGCTTCCCCTGTAGCTGTTATTTATGCAGTGAGCTTCCCAGAGCTCCTGCTAGCCTTCACTTTGAGAATTTTTCTTATGATCCCTATCCCCTTACTCATATAGACTCTCCACCACAACTCTCAACTGGACCAGGAACTTTTTTTTTTTCCCATATCCACCACTGTTTCCCCTTACTCTCTTTGTCCAAGTCTTCCCTCAACCTCCTCCCTATCCCATCCCCCCATACATTCCCCAGGAAGGGCAAGGAATCCCAAGGTGAGTCAGTTCAATCTGGCATATCCAGTTGAAGTAGTTCCTAGTCCTCCCCGCCACTAGTGTCAAGGTTGAGAAAGGTGTTCCACTGTGGGGAATAGGCTTCAAGGATGTCAGTTCACGCACCAAGAACATACTCTGATCCTACTACAAGAGACTCCACAAACTGCCAATGCCATTTGACTGTCATCTACATTCAGAGGGTTTAGTTCCTTTCCATGAAGGTTCCTCAGTTGTCATTTTAGAGTCAGTGAGCTCCCAATAGCTTAGGTCAGCCATCTCTGTAGGTATCCTCCTCATAATCCTGATCCCTTTGTTCATATACTCTCTCCTCTCTCTCTCTCTTGGACTGGCAGCTCAACCTGGTGCTTTGTTATCAATCTCTGCTTTTACCTTGATCTGTTTCTGGATGAAGATTCTATAATGACAATTAGGGTGGTCATTCATTTGGTTACAGGGAAAGTTGTATTTAGGCACCCTTTCCACTATTGCTTGGAGTTCTATCTGGGGACATCTTGAGGGTTCTTGGTGCTTTCTTAGCACCAGCTTTCTCTCTAACCCAACAGTGTCTCCCTCCATCAAGATATCCATTTCTTTGTTCTCCCTCTCTGTTGCTCCTCCCACTCAGCTATCTCCTTCTTTCATGTTTTCTTCCCATATCCCCATGTTTTCCCCCCCCCCATATAATCCCAATTTACTCAGGAGATCTTCTCTATTTCTGTTTCCCATGGGGATCCATGAATATCTCTGTTAATTTCCTCCTGTTACCTAACTGCTCAGAGTTTATGAATTATGGCTTGGTTATCCTCTATTTTATGTATAAAATCTACTTCTGAATGAGTACATACTGTCTATGTTACTGGATCTGTGTTACCTTACTCAGCATGATACTCACCAGATTCATATATTTGCCTGAAAATTTTAGGATGTCTTTTTTTCCTGCTAAGTAGTACTTCATATTTAAATGTATTAAGATTTTTTAATCCATTCTTCAGTTGAGGGGCATCTAAGTTGTTTCTAGGTTCTGGCTATTATGAATA
This sequence comes from Sigmodon hispidus, assembly GCA_004025045.1. Classification (NCBI taxonomy): domain Eukaryota; kingdom Metazoa; phylum Chordata; class Mammalia; order Rodentia; family Cricetidae; genus Sigmodon; species Sigmodon hispidus. The sequence goes on along the minus strand of PVIH01014359.1, from coordinate 22,123 downwards.
ATGGTGCTATGAACATAGTTGAACTAATGCCCTTAGATAAAAATGTATATCCTTTGGTAATACTTCCAATAGTAGTATTACTGAATAATTGAGTAGATTGATTTCCAGTTTTCTGAGGAAGCACCATACTAATTTTCAAAGTTGCTGTACAAGTTTAAATTCCAACCAGCAATGGCAGAGTGTTCCCCTTTCTCCACATCCCCTCAAGTATAGGCTGTCACCTGTGTTTTTAATCTTAGCCATTCTGACAGGTATAAGATGTCTTAGAGTTGTTTGATTTTCATTTCTCTGATGGCTAAGGATGTTGAGCAATTCTTCAAGTGTCTATCAGTCATTGTATTGAGAATTTTCTTTTTAGCTATGAACCCCATTTAGAAATTGAATTATATGGTTTTTGGCCTCTAGTTTCTTGAATTCTCTATATATTTTAGAGATCAGTCCTCTGTCACTTGTAGGGTTGGTGAAAATCTTTTCCCATTCTGTAGGCTGTCTTTTTGCCCTATTGATTGTGTCCTTGGTTTTACAGAAGCTTTTCAGTTTCAGGAGGTCCCACTTTTGATTGTTATTCTTAGTGTCTGTGCTACTGGTGTTATATTAAGGAAGTGGTGACCAGTGCCAATGCATTCAAGGCCATTTCCCACTTTCCTTTCTATCAAGATCAGCATAACTGGATTTATGTTGAGGTCTTTGTTACACTTGGACTTGAGTTTTGTGCAGGGCACAGGATAGATGTGGATGTATTTGCATTCTTCTACATACCACCATCCAGTTGTACCAGCACCATTTGTTGAAGATGCTATCTTTTTTCCATTGTATATTTTTGGCCTCTGTCAAAAATCAAGTGTTCATAGGTGTGTGGATTAATGTCAGCATCTTCAACTTGATCTCATTAATCCACAAGTTTGTTCTTATGCCAATAGCAAGCTGTTTTTGTTACTGTAGCTCTATAATAGAGCTTGAAGTCATGGATTGTGATGCCTCCTGAAGTTCTATTATTGAACAGATTTGTTTTGGTAATCTTGTTAGCCCCAATTTTGAAAAATTCACTTGCTTTTATTCCCCTTGTAGGCATTCATAAAAACCACAAAAAAAAATAAGAAAATACAAATACACATCAGGGAACATCAGTTCAAACACTTTCAGAGACTTGTAAGCAATTTTTAAAGCAATACAGGTTTCTCTCATTAACTGTGCTGTTTTACATCTAAAATGCTTTAATGTGGGCTGTCTGGATGACTGAGTGGGTGAAGGTTCTTTGTTCCAAACCTGATAATCTGAGCTTGATCCTTAGAATGTACCTTAGGAAAGAATAAGATTGACTCCCAACAGCTGTTCTCTAACCTCCACATTTGAACTGTGGTGCATATGTACCCACACAATACATACACACAACACATATACAAAATTTATGAGAAAAAATTAAAATAAAATAGAATACTTAAATGGAAAAGATACTGAAAACAAACAATTTGAAAAGCCAGATTCATCACACAGGCTCTGAGTATGCAACCTTTGAACGACACATTAAATAATAAAATAGCTAGCATCATAAAAATGAAAATGTCAACTATGATGCCAAATAAGACTCTCAAGGGAAGCAGGGCCTAAATTAAATTCTATACAAAGCTGGAATCCCTTGGAGGTTTTCACTTGTGCTAAAACTGGATACAGGGTTACCATGTGAGAAAATGAAGTAAAGAAACAAAATCAAACTGAAGAAGAAGCTTACCAGTAGGAACTTCCGCCAGTCTTTAGAACACTTTGAAGTAAAGATAGCACTTCAAAAGTCAAAATAGGATGGAGCAGAAGGGATAAAAACAGAAACAAAACACAGAAAGACAGAGAAGGTGATTTCAGCAGCATACCTTAGTGTCAAGCAGTTGTTGACTTCAAGCCACCTCATGAAGAGGAATAATCTCTTAGGTGTAATCCTTGAGTGGGCTGATGACTAAATCTGTAGAAGAGATCTTATTTTCTGTTCCTGTGTCCACGTTTTTATTTCTGAAAGCAAATCTAAAAAATAAATCACAATATTTTTTATAATTTTCATGGAGAAGAGAATGTTTGTATTAATGCTTTAGAATTTCATCAATGTACATAATGTTTTGATCAAATCCACTATCTGCTTCCTCTCCTCCTATTTATTCCTTTATCTCTGCATTAGCTAGCACTTTACACTCCAGACTTCTTGTGTTTTGTTTTAAGCTCACTACATGCAGCCTGTATGTTCATGGGTATTGGACAATTTCCTGGAGCATGAGCAGATTATTACTTCCCCAGCAGACATTAGTTGCCAACAGCTTCTGTTCAACTGGAAGTGGGACTTCCTTTCTTGATAAAATACTCTGCAAAAGCTACTCCAGAGAGAAAAAGTTTATTTCAGCTCACGTTGAAAGAAATACAAGCTTGAAGTAGTTGGTCACATGACATCCACAATCAAGAAGCAAAGAATGATGAATGTTTGTGCTCAGCTGACTTTCTGTTTTTTATACACTCTGTGACACAAGCCCAGAAAATGTCCATTTTTTGTGGGCTTTTCTATATCAATTAACCTAATGAATACAATCCCTTATCAGCATTCCCAGGTGCTAAATAATTTCTTACAAGTGTGCCTTAGACCTTGACTTCCAGATAGTTTCCAAACCGTCAAGTGCTTAACACCAACTTTCATATCAATTGTGATAAAAATTTGGGAAATATGTGAAAAAAAGTTGTGTGTGTTCTGACAAATTAAGCTTGCCCAAAGATCAGAGGGCAGAGATAGCCACTAGTTAACAATAGAAGCCAGGCTGTAGAGACACACACCTTTAATTTTGGTACTTGGGCAGATGAAGCAGGAAGATCAAGAATTCAAGGCCACTCTGCACTACATGAGATTGATCCAGTCCCATGTAGTGCAGAAAAAAGTAACAGAGCCAGTTCATGGAGGTTTACACCTTTAATCCCAGCACTTAGGATCTCATGCATTAAACACTACTACTTGGGAGGCACATATTTTTATTCTTGGCACCTCCCCAATGGCAGCATGGACTCAGAAGCTCCCCAGAATTGGGAAGGTGAACAAGGCATTTGCCAATGCCTCTGCCATAAGACTGTGCTCTTAGAGAACCAGCCAGGGCAGATGTGGAGTTCTTATTTATTCCACTTAGTAGTTTAAAAGATTAGAATAAAATAAAGATATACAATATAGACATATTCAGATTTTTAAGAACTCCAAAAGTTTTACAGTATGTTTTTACAGATGTGCATAGGCTTGAGTGAGAGAAGAAAAAGGTAGAAAAAGTCATAGATTTAAAAATGATTTAAAAATAATAGTAAAGTTCTTTAAAAGGGAATAGAGCAATAAAAATATAAGAAGCCATGTAAAGATAGAAAATTCATAGATAGTCTGGATTCTATATTTTATTGTGCTGTCTTTGGATTTTTCTGACTTTTAATGAGCAACTATAACTTCCGAGAGACATTTGATTGTAAAAGCTAATAAGTTAAACCAACCTATATATTTGAAAATTAGCTTAACTTCAAAAACTATGTCAGAAGATGTTACTTTGGGGAAAAGGTTTTATTTTCATATCTATAGGAGATGAAAAACTTTGGATTCATTCTGAGTTATGAAAAATCAGGTTTAATCAAGGAAAATGTGCTGAAAAAATTCTCTAATGGGAGCATATGACCCAAATGATCCAAAGTTTCAGAGTGCCTCTGTTGTAGTTTCTTCTGAGTTCTACATCTAGATCAACTTCAAGCCTTCTAACTGAGGTGATCCAGTCTCTCAGAATCCCCCAATCAGTTCTTGATCATAATCCTCAATTTTCTCAAGATGCCTCCAAAATTACCAATGCCTTCAATTAGATGGAAGTAGTCTAGAGAACTATGCCCACATTCCTAAAAGATGAGTTGTGAGTATTTATTAGTATTTAGGAGGTTGGGTACAAGCTGTTATTGGTAATGACCAAAAATAAATCTGAACAAAGGAGATCAGATTCAAGGACATTGTTGTAAAAGAAAAGAGGGTTATAGAAATTTGGTAATGTAAATTAGATAAAAATGAGTTAGGTACAATTCTTTGAACTCACCAAAATAGGATAAATAATGGGATTTTTTTTAAATTTATCAAATACCACTGGTCTATATATTTTTTATGTATTTATCACCTGTATGTTGTGGTAGAACAAGCCAAAATAGTCCTTCAGGTTCCTACTTTGCAAAAAAAAATTTCCAAACATCCTTCTAGACACAAAAAAAGCAACTGAAAGACTGTGTCAAATTTCCTACATCACTAAAAGGTTTGCCAGGGACTTTGGGCCATAAAGACTAAAAATAAATGCCCCTATGTTACAAAAAAAACTTTAGATAACTGTCCAGGCAGACAAGTGTCATCTCTGTCATTTTATAGACTTTAAAAGTTGCTTACACTTCCTGTTTATTTACATAATATTATATCCTTCTGTGGTCCTTGATGTGATTAAAGGTTTAATAATTATAGATATAGTTCTTTTTAGTTTAAAAGATATACTAAATATAAAACTTTAAACTCACAATGATAAAGTAGATAATAAAATATTCTCTTTAATTTTATAAATACAAATAGACTAAATATTGTGACTAAGTTTCCTACTTAAAAACTATTCTGTTATAATTTTACTATATAAAAATTAAAACCTTCCTTTTTAATTAGACAAAAAAAAATGTGGTAGAATGTTTTCTGTATGATGTAATTAAAGAACTGTTTGGCCCATGCAAGGCACGGTAGAAGTGGGTGGAGAATCAGAGGCAGCCAGGTAGAAGGAGGGTGGAGTTAAGTCACTCTCCATTGGACCCCCCCAAAAAACAGACATGTAGAAGTAGCAGCCAGCCACGGGCTGGGAGCCACATAGTGAACAAATTAATAAAAATAAGTTAAATTGAGATAAAAGAGTTAGCTAGTAACGTGCTTAAGATATGAGCCAAGCAGTTTAAAATAATATAAAAGTCTAAATCATTTCTTTGGGGTCTAAAAGCAGACGCGTACTGCCAGTTTCCAACACCCCCCCACACCCCCCCACACACACCCCCACCCCCGCCAAGGACCAGGTTCAGGGATGCAGCTGTGGGTCAGGTTACAAACTCCGGGCTCAAACATCCCGGACCCAAAACGGTCCAAAAAAAAACTTTTTACAACAGTGTGTATTGTATATTATTATCATACTTATTGTATATAGCTTTTCTTATAGTAGTTATAACTACTTTTAAAAAAAATGGGGAGAACGTGGTAAAATTTTGTTTTTGCTTTAACAAATAAACCTTGTGGCAAGAACTTGTTTTTATATTCATAGATGGTATATGTTGGCTGTGCCCTCATGTGGAGAAACAAATTCAGATCTAGCAATATTGGGTCCTTGGGACCTCCTGTCCATGTTGGGGAGGAGATGAGGGGATGTGGAGAAGAGAGAATGACTGGAGGGGATGGGAGGGTAAGGAACCTTGAATAAGGATATACATGGATAGAAAATTTGACCTTATTCATAATAAAAAAATAAGAAAGAGGAAAAAAATCTAGAAACAACCTACATGCCCCTCAACTGAGGAATGGATTAACAAGCTGTGGTACATCCACACAATGGAGTACTACTCAGCAGGAAGAAAAAATGATATTCTATAATTTGCAGGCACATGGATGGATATGGAGAATATCCTCCTGAGCAAGGTTTCACAATCCCAGAGTTTAGAGCACCAACTGTTCTTCCAGAGGTCTGAGTTCAATTACCAGAAACCACATGGTGGCTCACAACCATCTATGATGACATATGGTACCCTCTTCTGTATACTGTATACATAGTAAATAAATAAATCTTAAAAAAAGAAGATGGATCTTGAAAGAAAGAAAGAAAGAAAGATAAGCAGGGGATGTACTCACTCATTAGTGAACTTTAAACAAAAAGCAAAGCATGTCCAAGCTGCAAACCACAAACACTGAACAGCTTGGGATCTGAAGCACCTTGAACTGGCACTTTGGAGCCCATTCCCTCCAGAGGAACACTTGAGCCAGTCTTGATGTGGGGATGAGGAAAGTGGATTTGCCAGGAGTGGATGCTGAACTAAGCCACCTTGGGACCTTGGGACCTCCTGTCCTTGCAGGGGAGGAGATAAGGAGACGGAGAGAAGAGAGACTTGTAGGGATGGGAGGGGAAGGGCATTTGAACAAGGGGATACATGGATTAAAAAAATGAGACTTTGTTAATAATAAAGAAGGAGAAAAAAGAAATTTATTTGTTAAGATAATTAATAGTTATTCAAGATTTTTATACATGTTTTGAGGACATTTACTCCCCAATTCTTTCAATGTCATATTACCTTTAATAACCCAATTTTCTGTCATATTTAAAAAAATCAAGACCTATTGGTAATTCTCAAATATTTTTTTGGTATATAGCTTTCCAGTAGAGCCCTTTCCTAGTAGCCAATAATTACCAATAACAGCTTAACAGACAGACATGGAATTTCATTTCCACCTCTTCTTTGTGTGACAGAATTTGGTCTTCTTGGGTTTTCATAAGTCTTGTTCATGTTATTGCATCCTCTATGAGTTCAAACATAAATCTTATTAAGGACACTAATCCAATTCAGGGGAGTCCCATTCCAACAGCATCTCCCACAGGCTCGACCTACCTCCATCAATATCACAGGGATCAGAATCTCAATCTACAGACTTCAGGGAGACCCAATAATCCAGATTGTAATTTAGGAATGAACTAGTAACCTCTCTTATAGTTAATGAAAACATTAACAAACCTGTTACAGCATGGAAGTTTTAATTTATGCTAGCTTATATTGATCCCAAATGCCATATTGGTAATCTTTTTTACATTTTGGAAAAGGGAGTCACAATTAAAAAGTTATAGATTTCTCGACTATTTTCATAAATGTAGTAGTATAATTGACTAATTTACAGCCAATAGCTATCTTCATACTCACCCTGACACATGTATCTTCAAATTAACCCCTGAAGTGTTTTCCACACATTACTGTCAGGGGATACATAGACTAGTGGATTCCTCTTTTCTGCATACTTATTACTCTATTAGTTTTAGATAATATTATACACTTCTTTCTCATTGTTTAGAATGCCTCCTCTTAATAAGCATATTTTGATAAAAATACAGTGTATATTTTCCTTATTATTTCAAGTTAGTATTAGTTCAACCACATTTTTTCATACTGTATAGTCTCTCTGACACTTGCACTCTAACATTAATATTAATATGTTTAATTCCAAGAGACCTGGAATAGTAGAAAGAAAGCATATTGAAGTCAGTATATCCCTCATGTTGATATTTTTATTTATCTTATTTTTAACTCTGCAAAGAACATGATTACATTATTGACTTAGGGACAGTTTGGTGGCTAGAGAGAAAGCCTGAAGGCTAAGAACATTAATGGTCTCACTGGCTGGAGTGTTGCTACAGCAACCTCACTGGGAGGATTTCACTTTAAAGGTACAACTTCAGGACATTTTATGGCTTCCTGTCACCTTTGCTGGCACTGCACAAATATGCACATATACAGAGACACAAACACATATAAATAGCACAAAATTTTAAAAATTCAAATCTTAGGAATAGGCAGTGTATATGTTAAAAGGAAGATAACATCCCAAGAACTTTGAGTTAATCACTAGTATAATCCAGTTTTTAAGCTAGAACTTTGAGTCATCAAACCCATGTTTTTCTCAGATCCAACTTCTGCTTCCTGAGTGGAGATCATAAATAATTATGTTAAAATGGCTCTAACTTTTTGAAATCCCTCATTTCTGGAGAATGCAAGGATGTTTCTTCCTTTTATAAATGAACATAGATAAAGTGGCTAAATGAAAAAATCTCTAAACTTAAGTGCTCACAGTACAGCTTACAGTAGCTTCGTCCACATGACACAGCCCAGAGTCATCTGAGAAGACAATCTTAATTAAGGAACTACCTACGTCCAGTTTGCCAGTGTTCATATCTGTTGTTAGTATTGGTTGAAGAAAGAGAGCCCAGCAGATTATGAACGACAATGTTCCTTGAACAAGTGGTTAGTTCTGGAATGTATAAGAAAGTTAGTTGAGCATGGGTTGTAAATAGCCCAGCGGGCAGGCAGAATCTTTCATGATCCCCACTATACTTCTTTAGCTGTGAAGTTAAATCTTTGATCAGAAGTAATGCTCTGAGAATTAGGAAGCAGGCTAGCTTTCAAATTTCTTCCCAAGCTTCTGTTGTTAAAGATTGTGTCCTAGAAGCCTAATAAATCCTTTTCTCTCCTAAGTTGCTTTTGGTCAGAGTATTTTATCGGAGTAACAGGTAGGAAACTTGAACTAGATCCTCAGCATCCTGAAACTTTAATTTCACTCCCTCCCAAGTAATAGTCTGTATCTCATCTATAGCTATAATCTATCTTTATTGTTCACTCATTTTGTATTCACCAATAATTTTCTTTGTCAACATTTAATCCACAAATAAACACCTAAAATTTTTTCACTCCCATTTGCCAATTTTATATCCACAGAATGATAAAATTTTTGAGTTGCAATCTATTCATTCCCAAGTGAAGCACCAGAAGGCAAAGATGTCTCTACACAGTGTGCTTCTTATTTTTTTCTAATTTGTTATTGGTGATTTTGATGTTGAAAGTGGCCCCTAAGCAATGTCTAATGATACTAAGAACAAGGAAGCTTTGATGTGCTTTACAAAGAAAATGCATGTATTAAAAAAGCTTCATTCAAGCATGAGTAATAGGACTGCCTGTGAGCTTAATTTTGGTGAGTCAACAATATGAAATAAGGCGTCTAAGCAGAAACTCCCATTAAACAAGGTTATTTAATGGTTGGATTCAATACTGCGCATGAACAGCTCTTTGGAATCTCATTTTTTATCTACTAGAGAACAGTGATTCTGTGCTACTGGCAACTTCACTGAATGTAACTACTGGAAACAGTGAAAAGCTAATGACAGCTTTCATTAGGCTTCCAAGCAAAAGCTCAGATTTCTAGGTTGTCTGATAGGGGGTAAGAAGAGATGACATATGAACTCACAGTCACAGTAGTTTCTGAACAGGGGTTTGATTCAGGAAAGCATCTCCTTATGACTTTTGCTGCCAAGAATTGTATGCTATTGGTTTAAATGTTGATTAGTCTTCAGGTGATGACAGCCACCACAGCCTCACCTAACTCCATGTGATCCGATTCAAGATGAGGGACTTCTGATTAAAATGGAACATATCTGTGTTGTTCTTGAGCCACTGGTCACTTTACTAAAAGTAAATGAGAAACTTTGAGTTTGGAGAATGAACGTCTGCTATATTTAGATAATTCTAGATCCACTAGGACAAAAAACACTCTTCTAGGACACATTATCTAGCACCCTTCCTCAAAATTTTTGGTTTTGTGAGACAAGATCTTGCCTAAACTTACTAACTAGCAGAGAATAACCTTGAACTTCTTTTTCTCTTGTGTGTATTTCCCAAATGCTGGTATCATCTATGTCTGCCATCATACTGGTTCTATTGGTGTTGGGTATCAAACGTAGGACTTCATACTACTAGGTATTTAACTCTCTCTCTCTCTCTCTCTCTCTCTCTCTCTCTCTCTCTCTCTCTCTCTCCCTCCCTCTCTTTCTTTCTACCTGTGTGTGTATGTCTGTCTGTATGTCTATTCCTATCTTGGATTTTAAAAATATTCTGAAAAACCTCCAACTTAAAGGAGAAAGCTTATTATCTTTATTTCTGATTTTTAAAATATTCTGAAAACACTCCAGCTAAAAGGAGAAAGGTTATTTGGCTCACAGTTCCAGGTCAAAATCCATCATGAGAGAGAAGTTTGAAGCAGCTACTTATGTTATCCCCAGTAGGAAGCAAAGAGAGACAAATGCATGCACTCTGTATCTGTATTCCCTTTGTTATGGAGTCTAGAATCTCAGTAAAGGGGTGGTCTCATTTATAGTGTGTGGCCTTTCTGACTTGAATTAATACCGTGAAGATAACGATATTTCCAGAGGCTTATTTCCATGGTTATTCTAGACTGTGTCCAGTTGAGAATTAAAATTAACCACCTAGACAAACACCTTTCAGAACCACTTGCCTAGGACCTCCGTTTTTCAGCCTAACCTTTTAGTGGTAGAAAAGTCAACTAATTCCTCTTCATGGATGGATGATACTCATTCAGAATTAAGGGTGACCCCTTTTCCTCATTTTTAGATGGAAGCTAGCTAGCAAAGACTGATATACTCATCAGGTGCACAGTCACATAAACAAGTGGCAGGTAGGTTATACGTCACTGAGTTGCCTTTACATGTCTTCTCTTTCCACATGAAGGCAGGACTGTCACTGCTGCCTTCCTTCCCTTCATATCTTGCATTGTGTGTTTCCTCTCCTCCAAGTCATTTGGAATCCTGTTCACATGCTCCTCTGCTTTCTGTGTACCTTGGAATTGTGTTGCTGGCTATGGAAATAACTGCTAAGCAATGTTAATGTTCTTGCAAGTGTCTTTTCTACTGTGAAGCTCAGGACAAAACCTCCCCCATTTGCTGAATCCCTCATCTACTTCCAAGCAGAAAAACAAGTCTTTGGTGTTCTAGAAGATTTGTGAAAGCCCAAGCTTTGTTTTCATTTTCTCTGCTGATTGTGCCAGTTACTGTCAGTCCTCAGTCAAGTCCCATATATTTAAGAAGAAAAATCCACAGCTATTTCCAAGAGGAGTTTTATTTTTATTTAATTCTTTGCATTTTTGTGTGTGTTTCTCTCTGTGTGTCTCTTTCTCTGTCTCTGTCTCTGTCTCTCTGTCTCTCTCTCTCTGTCTCTCTCTCTGTGTGCGTGTGTGTGTGTGTGTGTGTGTGTGTGTGTGTGTGTGTGTGTGGGCGCGCGCGCACGCGTCCGCCCGCGTGGGTGCCATAGCATGCCTGTGGACGTTCAAGATAACTTGTGGGAGTCAAGTTCTTCCCTTTCATCTTATGAGTGCTGAAGTTTAAACTTGGCCTTTGGGGCATGCACACTACCTACTGTACTGCCCATCTTGCTGATCTTCAAATAATAATTTCAAAAGCTGAATAAATTATCTATGTAAGGCATTCAATACATCTTACATATGGTGGATACTTAAGAAAGAACACAGTGTTAGAAACAGCTGCAGTATAGTTACCATTATGAGTATTTTTAAGAGTCAGGTTAAGTACTCAAGGGCATAGTTGTTTTATTAGCCAAGAGCTTTCTATTTGCATCCTGGCTTCATATTGGGCTGCTTGCTGCCAGCCCAAAGAGAAGGTAGAAAGGAGCATTTTGTAAAGTTAAAAGCAACTGGCACAAGTAGGCAGAAAGTTAGAGCTCTCCTCAACCTCACAAGTATCTCCTTTCTGATCTACTGCCCAGAAAGTCTTTTTCAGCTTCCTTTACCCCATCTAGGCCAGAGCAGTAATAAGTAAGATTTGAAAGCATAGCTGTGAAGCAGCAAAGCTCCCAGTATGGTGGAATTTAATAATGTAACAATTCCTTTTTGAATAGGAAATAACTCTTAAAAGATTTCTTTTTATGTAATTCCAGGCTCTGAGCGAGATCCTCTTTCCATCTTCTGAATTTATACCTCGCTTCTTCTCACCTGCTTCCTAGGTTTAGACTGTTCATGCTCTCCCTGCATGGCTGAGAAAGCACTATTTTCCATTTCCTCACAGAAAGTGTTTAAATGGCCAACAGCACTGAAGAGCAAGGATAATAAATACAATAGTGATTAACCATGATAATGAGCTTTGCTTATTTAATAGGTCTTTGTTCATAGTTTAGTTTATTTAATTCATTAGTCAGATATTTCACTGCTGTAGTGTCTTTGTTTAACTATTGTATGAAAAAGACTATATCATTGCCCCAATTTACAGATGGTGTGTTAGTTTGTTCAACAAACCACCTCACAAAAAGCAACTTATTGAAGGAAGGGCTAGGTTCAGCTTACTGATCAAGGGAAGACAGTCCACTATGGTAAGGAACTTTGGATAGACTGAATATAAGTAGGTAGTCACATGGATGGCATCCACATAGACGAATGTTTGTGCTCTGTCCACATTATCCATTTTTTAGTCCAGGCATTTTGTATTTATGTAATTATTCTTTACCCGTAAAAATTAGGGAATCAGATATCAGGGTAAGAACTTGAATGATCAGACAAGCAGTGGAGAAGGGACCAGTGAACTATCTCTTTCATTCTTCCATCCAGAAAGTCTGAGATCCTTTCTAAGCCCTGACTTGCTACTTCCTGTTTCTCTATCTGTCCCTAGGCCTCCAAAACTTCTGTGGTTAATTTTGGTCAAGGATTAGCTAGCTCTATCCTCAAATTGAAAGCAAATATTATAGTCAGAATGCAATCAAATTATCACACAACAGTTTGGCCTGCTGTTCAAGAGGATACAGTCCACTATAGTAGGAAACTGATGTGGGTAGAAACTTGACTGTAGCCAGTCATATGGCATCCACATAAATGAATGAAATCAGTATACTTTCTTTTTTTCAATCCAGAAGTATATCTCTCATGCATTGGCACTACCCACAATTAGGGTCATTATGTACATCTGAGAAATTTGATTGAGAAGCAATATATATATATATATATATATATATATATATATATTGTATTTAACTCATAGTGGCACTGCTTGGGGGAGATTATGGGGCCTTTAAAAGGTGAAGCTCTGTTGGAAGACATACTGAAAGCAGGCTTTGAACATTTATAGCCTAACCCAGCTATCAGTTCACTTTCTCTGCTTCAAGCTTGAAGTTGAAGGTGTAATTTCTCTAATTTTTGTTCCAGCCACCTGCTGTCATGCCTCTCATCCATTATGGACCTATCTTTGTCTCTCTCTTTCTGTCTCTCTCTGCCTGTAAATCAAAATTAAACTTTCTTTTATGAGTAGCTTTTGGTCATTGTGTTTTATTACAGCAACAAAAAAAATAACGAATATAACACTCCAATTAATTTAATCTACAAAATGCTTCAGACATATGTCCAAAGGTTTATTTCCTTGGTGATTCTAAATCTTATTAAAATTAACAATCTCAGATAGAGACACTAAAACTATGACTTAACAACTTGCTTACAACTGGTAAAGTGAGGCTAAATTCAACATCATAAGATGAGATGTCCTTTATCTCCTCCCTTTTGCACAATCAAAAAGAGCCTCTAAACAGTCTGTGGCTGCAGAAAATATGATGATAGTGGCAGCCATAATTCTAGTTCCTTACACAAAAAGTCATTTAGATGTGTATACCAATAAGAAGTAAGTCAGAGCCTATGCAAATGTTATGTTTCACTAAGAGTATGTAGTTTGCAAAATGTATAGTTTATAGTTCTGATGTAAAACAGAAGTCCTATCCCAAGTTGTCAGAGCACAAAGCTTAGTTTCTTTTACACTGTTTTTCAAAAGCAAATCCTTATGCTAGCCATCACCTTGGTCATTTGTGAGAAGCAGAAATTTACTCCTTATAAACTTGTAGCATCCTTAACATTTTATTGTTGAAGCATACCATTTCATTATTTTTGCATTAATAAATAAAATAAGACATGCTCATTGGTCATCCATGAGAGCAACCTGCAAGCTTAGATCCCAAAGAAACAGTTCTAAAAGCAATTGATCTCTGGGGAAGAAAGCCACATCTGAGGACAATCAAAGTTTCATGCAATTATTTGCCTTGGTCTAGAAATTAGCTGGCAATGAGACAGCTGCTATCTCAAAGGAAACTTCCTGAAATTTAACCCTACATCCTAGTCCCAGAACTATTTCTATGATAAGACACCATGACCAAGACCACTTTTATAAAAGAAAGCGTTAAACTGAAGGTTGGCTTAGAGTTTCAGCAGTGCTGATTATTGTGCATGTCAGCATGTAAGATACTGGAGCAGTAGCTGGGAGCTACGATCCTATCCACAGGCAAAGGAAAAGAACCACTGGGCCAATGTGAGCTTTTAAAAACTTCAAAGCCTATGCCCAGTAGCACACTTTCTCCAACAAACCCATATCACCTATCCCTTTAAATCCTATGAAAGAGTTTTACTCTCTGGTGACTAAGCATTTAAACTTATGAGGTCAAAGGGGGGGCATTTTTATTCAAACTACCATAGCTTAGGTTTATCTTTCTTTTATCTTTCATACATTTGATTCAGTCTTTCTTTCTTTTCTTAGCCTCAAAAACATTTCTTTGTGTTAAGAAGAAAGGAGGTGGAAAATTGGCTCAGTGAGTAAGACAGCTCTTCCTGTAAACAGGAGGGTAAAGCCTGAGTTTGAATCTTCATCACCCATGTTGAAAGTGAACATAATTATATATGTCTGCAACACTAGCAATAAGAGACATACATAGTCAGACTAGACTAATAAAAAGATAAAAACCAGAACATGATAGAAGTTACTGGATATCCTCCTTAGGTCCCTCTGTGCATTCTTACAAATGTACATAACCACACACACTTGCAGGCATATAACACAAACACAAGTACATACACACACACACACACACACACACACACACACACACACACACACGAGAGAGAGAGAGAAAGACATATCATTTCTAATTTTACTATATCTCATCATTTGCTCTTTTTTGAGATAAGGAAACAGAAGCATTAAATAGGATCAAATATTCTAAAGTAAAAATGGCAGTGAGTACCAAAAATTTAAATATATAGATATGGATATAGATCCCTTATTTTTAATTAATTACTTTTTTCACTTATTTTAAATACCAACTTCAGTTTCCCCTACCTTCTCTCCTCCATTCCCTCCCCCTTCCTCCACTTGCTCCAACTCCTCCTCTGTTTCTGTTCAGAAAGGGACAGGCCTCCCATGAGTGTCAACAAAGCATGACATATCAATTTGAAGTAGGACTAAGTGCCTTCCTTTGTATTAAGACTGGGGAGGCAACCTAGTATGAATAAAAGGATCCTCAAAGCCAGCTCAAGTGTTAGAAAAGCCCTTGATCCCACTGTTAGGATCCCCACAAATAGACCAAGCTAAACAACTGTCAAACATATGTAGAGGGTCTAGTTCAGTACCATGGTCCCATGCAGACTTGCTAGCTGTTGGTCTAGAGTCTGTGAGCTCAAATGAGCCCAGGTTAATTGTTTCTGTGTTTTCCCTTGTGACAGCCTTCCCCTGCTCCTGTGGCTCCTACCATCCTTCCTTCCTCTCTTCAGGATTCCCAGTGCTTGGTCAAGTACTTGACTGTGGATCTCTGCATTTGTTTCCATCAGTTAAGAGATGAAGGCTCTCTGATAACCACTAGATTAATCACCAATCTGATTATAGAAGATGATCAGTCCAGGCACCATCCTTTCTATTGCTAACAGTCTAAGCTAGGGTCATTCTTATGGGTTGCTGCAAGTTCTTCTGGCACCAAGTTTCTCCCTAACCAGAAAATTCGGCCCCCATTAGGATATCTCTGTCATTACTCTGCCCCTCAGTCCCAACACACCCCCAATGAGATCTCTCAAGATTCCATCTCCCCACCCCCATCCTCAGTTTACCACCAGATATCTTCTATTTCTTCCCAGAGAAATTCATTTATCTGCCATTGTGCACTTTTTGTTACTTCTCTGGGACTATGGATTGTAGCATAATAATCTTTTACTTTACAGCTAATATCCACCTATCAGCCCAAGATTGGTATATTTGGGTCTTGATGTAGCCTCCACTATGAATATAGATTATATGTATATTTCTTAATTTGGGATTTTTAAAGCATAGCAGTACTTTACAAGTTTTAATTATATATAACATGGCTATATTACATAGAAATATTAGTTTGTCATGTTTACCTGTGTGTTCATGTTTGTGGGTAAACGTATGCATAGGTGTGTATGCACATGTGTTGGCAAGCATGTTAAAGTTAGCTGATAAACATGTTGCTATTCCTGAATACACATCCACTTTGTTTGTTGAAAGCAGATTTTTGACAGGCAGGAAACTCATCCTAGTTATAAGCCTGTATTACTTATCCTCAATGGCATAAAAAAACTCATATCTCCATGTCCATATTTTTATAAGTTCTGAAGAACAAACATAGGTCCTAGAACTTGATCAACATGCACTTTACCAACTAAGATATTGGTTCAGTGCTAGAAATATTTTAATGTCATGCAATTATGATTAAAGAGAAAATAGAGATATACGTATTTTGCAGTCAAGTTGCATCATAACAACGCTAATTCAAAGAGAAAAGGTCCTCTTGCTTTCTTCCATGATGCTCATGATTGAGTAGATTGATACTGGGTGCAGTGGAAATAACTTTAAAGCTTACAGCTGGCGACAGTAATAAGATGTATTCAAAATGTGATAAGGAAATAGGATGGATATTTTTATGAGTATCCAAACACAGTACAAGGTACCAGGCTCAGAATTGAAGGGTTATGAATGGAATGGCTTTCATGAAGAAACCAGTTCTTCCAAACAAGTTCTTCTTATAGCCTCGGCCCCAAAATTGTAGCACCATAAAACCTGAGAGAGATACTCATAATGAGAGGAAACACACACTACACAAAAAGTCTTCCTTTTAGTGATACTCAGAGACATCTGTTCTATTCACCAAATATTTTTCTCTTTCTTGAGAAAAACAAAATAATTTGAAAGCAAAATATTTTAGCTCTTGTCATATGCTTAAAATTTTCATGGTCTAGCCAGGTATTCTACTTATGCTGGAACCACTATGGTCTGGGTAAAACATTATTTTTCTGATACTGGGATTTCTAATATTAGGAACTTATTAAACAAAAAAGAAAAAGGAAAAAAGAAACTATAATTCTTTTTTATGTTCATGGAGAAATGTAGAAAGATATGGGTGTCATAAATGGCATTCATTAAAAAGAATTGTTCAATAGTTTTATCCCTCATTTGTATAACAGTATGGGGAAGGATAAGGATTCTTCCTGGATTTGTGGATCCCCAACAGAATGCGAACTAATCAGGGACTTCTTATTCCATGGCTGATGACCCAAAAGAGGGTACCAAATCACCATATATACACACACAAAGATACAGATACACACACACACACACACAGAGCTGATACAGCAATATTCCAGAGAAGTTAATTGAAACCCAGACATATCTGACATGTGTCTCTTAGGAGACAACCTTGATAGAGATTGAAGAAGAAAGAGATTAGGAAATTTAGTTTTTAAGCAATGTCCAAAGTTTTGCATTTGCATGGCAGTGTTATTTTTTATTCTTTCTCCCTCAGGAGACTAACATAGGAAATATAAACTGCAACATGGATTTGCTGTTATTAAAATTTTATCAGAACCAAAAATTGCACTCAAACCCTGTGCATGGCAAACAGCTCACTGATCTGAACTGTCATTACACCTCCAGGAAAAGAAGAACTTCCCTGTCATAGTTTTATAACACTATTTCAATATTTTGAACATATAAAAATATTAACTTAGTTAACTACATGTATATGAAACAGAGTCAGAAATTCTTCTGGCTTTGAGTATGCCAAGCTATTTGAAAAGGAAATTATTTGCAATCACAGAATCTAGTTAAGGTCTCCATTTCCCTCAACAACTGTATCATATGTGATACCAAATAACAATAAAATCCAAAATATTTTTCTTAATTAGAACACTGCTCTAGTTATTCACTATGAATTATTTTAGAGACTGTGAATATAAATCAGATTATAAAATATTTTTTACTATTTTTATGTCAGAAAAATATTTAACATATGCTGCTTTATAAAAGCAGAAGATAGCATATTCATGTATAACAGTTTCCTAAAAGTACAATTAAATAAAGCTGAGAAGGAAAATCACCAATAGGAGACTAGGAAATGAAGCCAGTCCTCTGTTTTGGAAAGTTCATAAGCAAGGTCCACAAGATCCTAACTTTTAGCCTTGTAACACTGTGATAAAGGCAGATGACTTGTGACCACATATCTTGACCAGCACTTTACTTAGAAACATTACTGAAAATTACATGTGCAGAGAGACTAACACTAACCTCTCATAATAGCACCAGGCAATCTGGACTATGTATTCCTTCATTTTCCTTTAGGTACACAAAGAAGGTAATTATTTCACATGAGAACCCAATGGTTTTTGTTGTGTACTGTACCCTGATTACTGTCCAACCTACTGCCATTTTGTAAAGTGCTTAGTAAAATATTTATTTTCAAAATATAGTACAAAGGTTGAATGAATTATTCACCCACCATCGCCTTGTGGTACCTGTAGGTGGTTGGTTGCCCAACCCCCTAAAAAAACTCAGTGTTTCTGTCCTGTGCTTTGTATTTATTTTTTTCCATAAAGTCTTAGCAAAATTTGAATGTATGTTAAAGAAAAAATATGTGTCCATAATCCCACTGCCTTGAAATAAACATCATAAGCATTTTAGGTTATTTTCCTAAAGCCATTTTTGTGTGGACAAATGTGTTACAAAGTTGCATGCACAGTGTATATGAAACTCATTGTGTGTGGTGAATTGGCCACATTCTAAATGAATGCAGGTAATGACTATGAATATACTGATTCAGTTAAAGTCTTAGATGTTTGTTTGATCCACCCAGAGCTAGATTACAACAAAAAATGGGGGAAATAAAAATGTACAAATTTAAATAAAAAAAAGATTCTGCACTACCCAAGAACATCTTTATAACACAGGTGTAGGTCACTCTTTTCCCAATGTTAACGTGCCTCACAAAAATTCCTGGAATGTTTTAGAAACAGAAAATCTTACTACCTTTTCCTTTTTAAAAAGAACTTTGGAATTAAAATTCTCCTTTCCCAAAGTATCGGGTGATAAATACTGTTGGTTCAGAGATCAAACATTGAGCAGCAAAAATCTGATGGAAAAACAAAACCCTCCTTTCCCTCTTCTTCCCCCATCTCTCTCTGCCCCCTTCCTTCTTTCCTTCTCCTTTTCCTTGTTCTCATCACTGTCCTTGTCTTATAGTTCTTAGGAACAAGTGCATAGCCCTTTTAGTGTGTATGTCATTTTAGGATGATCATAAAAGTAGAGAAACTTGATTTCTATTAAAATGTGTAAGATATAAGATTGCCTTCATGATGCTTATCAAACAGCACTGTGCTTTGCAGTTAATGTCTTAACCAAATTCTTTTCAAAGAGGAAAGCTTTTGTTAAATTTTTCTGAACAAGTCTAGTCTACTAGCTTACCAGTTCTCCTCCTCAATTGCAGTGGCACAATGTACCACAAATATAGTGCCTCAACAGGCAAGACAGATAATCCTGACTATTAGTTTGAATTTGTGTAGTCTGTGGACATCATTATTATTTTTCTATCTCTCCATTTTAGACAATATGCTAATTATTGATATGTACTATGCACAAAAATATAACCCATCCACGAACCCAAACATGGAAAGCCACAAGAGAAAAATAAGATTTGACTTTTTATTGGAGAGTAGAGTAGAGATAATGTCAGAAGATGGTTTGTCTTTTAAATTATTTATCTCCCCTTCCTTTCACTGGTCAGCAAATGCCAGGTAAGTTTAATGATCTGTCTTCCCACTAAAGTAGTAGTGCCTAGATACTGGCAACAGGTTCTTACCCTAGAAAAACTAAGAATCATGCTATCATGCACAATACATGTTTCTATGCATGTCCCATACCATTTCCACCCACAAGATAAGATATTCTCTGTGCTATACTTTCATTTAATAATACTTTTCTCCTAGGAATTTTCTTTTACATAAATATTTTCTAAGAGTATGAACCCATGAAATATTTTATGTCTTGACATTGTACAAAACAAAAAGTAGAGACTAATTATGGTACTCTATGGCCAAAAATGTAAACTTACTATAAAATATTTTCCTTTAGAGTGTAGAGTTACTGACTTACATAGCCTTAATTTAGTCCTTTAAAAGCCAATAACATTATGATGCTCCATTTTTATTTTGTTTAAAATAATGAAGGATAACTATGCATGAAGAAATCATAGGTACAGGAACATAAAATATGCACTGAAAAGTTATTGTATTTGTGAGAATTTGGGAACTGTGGAGATGATGACTCAGTAGGTAAGACACTTACATATCTTGCAAGCTTGAAGAATGGAATTTGGATGTCCAGTACTAAACTGCCTATAATCCCAGCACTCTGGAGGCAATGATGGGAAATCCTGAAGAAAGTTGGCTGCCTAAAACTAACAGAGTCAATGAACTCTCAATCCAATCGAAAGACTACCCTCCCATCCAAATACTAAGATAAAAGGCACAGATGACAGCCTATGCTGGAGAGGATGTGGAGCAAGGGGAACACTCCTTCATTGTTGGTGGGAGTGTAAGCTTGTTCAGTCACTTTGGAATGCAGTATGACAGTTTCTCAGAAAATTGAGAATCAATCTCCCCAAGGACCCAGCAATACCACTTCTGGGTGTATACCCTAAAGAGGCACATTCACACTCCAAAGGTATTAGCTCAACTATGTTCATAGCAGCATTATTTGTAATAGCAGAACCTGGAACAACCTAGATGTCCCTCAATTGAAGAATGGATAAACAAACTGTGGTACATCTACACAATGGAAAAAATGATATCCTAAAATTCACAGGCAAATGGATGGATTTGGAGAATATCCTCCTGAGAGAAGTATCACAAACTCAGAGAGATAAGCAGGGGATGTACTCACCCACTAGTGGTCTCTAAACAAACAAACAAGAAAAAAAGCCAAACATGCCAAAGTGACAAACCACAACCACTGAACAGCTTGGGATCAGAAACACCCTGAACTGACCCCTCAAACCCCAGTCCAACTATAGGAACACCTGACTCACTCTTGAGGGAGGGGGGACAAAACTGGATTTGGCCAGGAGTGGAGACTGATTCAAGCATTATTGGGTCAGTGGGACCATAGGACTGTCTGCTCCCTGCCCAGGGAGGGGATGGGGAGTTGAGGAGAAGAAAAATCACCTGATGTGGTGGGAGGGGGTAGGGACCTTGAATAAGGATATACAGGGATGGAAAAAAACATTCAGAGGGAAACCTGAACACAAAGTAAATATATGTGTAGCAATCTTATTTGCATTTCCACCCTTGATAAGCCATGCTTATGATTCTTATCCTCTGTATAGTTATTGTTAACTCTTCCACATTTTAAATTCTTTTTACTGTTTTTTTTTTTCATGCTAGCTTGGGCTTTATTTTAATTTTTTTTTTACAGAAAATTATTAGAACAATTTAATTTGATTTTAGTCATACAAAAGGAAGTAATACAATCATTATATGGTTGTGGAATGCCTCTTTGATCTGAAATTGCCTGTGTTGTGTGAAAAGTACCTCTTTAATGAGGCAACATGGGTAGTTAGTTGTATCAGATGCTCACATTATTTTGTCTATTGAAATAGCTCTATTTTTGAAAGCAAAGATGCTAATGATCTTTTTCTTTTTTTTCTTTTCTTTTCCTTCTTTATTTTGTATTTATCAAAAAAAACCACAGTAAAAAGAATTTAAAATGTGGATGAGTTAACAATAACTATACAGAGGATAAGAATGATAAGCATGGCTTATCAAGGGTAGAAATACAAATAAGATTGCTACACTTATATTTTCTTTGTGTTCATCTTTCCCTCTGAATTTTTTTTCAATCCCTGTATATCCTTATTCAAGGTCTCTTCCCCCTCCCGCCAATCAGGTCATTTTTCTTCTCCACAACTCCCCATCCCCTCCCTGGGCAGGGAGCAGACAGTCCTAGGGTCCCACTGACCCAATAAGGCTTAGATCAGTCTCCACTTCTGGTCAAATCCAGTTCTTTCCCCCCTCCCTCAAGAGTGAGTCAGGTGTTCCTCTAGGTGGAGTGGGATCCAAAGGGTCAGTCCAGGGTGTTTCTGATCCCAAGCTGTTCGGTGGTTGTGGTTTGCTGATTGGGCATGTTTGGCTTTTTTTCTTGTTTGTTTGTTTAGAGACCACTAGTGAGTGAGTACATTCCCTGCTTATCTCTCTGAGTTTGTGAGACTTCACTCAGGAGGATATTCTCCAAATCCATCCATTTGCCTGTGAATTTTAGGATATCATTTTTCCTTACTGCTGTGTAGTATTCCATTGTGTAGATGTACCACAGTTTGTTAATCCATTCTTCAGTTGAGGGACATCTAGGTTGTTTCCAGGTTCTTGCTATTACAAATA
>PVIH01014358.1:0-54147 GCA_004025045.1 Sigmodon hispidus | reverse complement strand
GCAGTAACTTATAGGGAACATGAGGAGATGGGTTCCCAGAGTACAGCTCCCGAAAGAGCGAAGACATCTCACAGACCAGACATAACTCGGGACTTGGCATCTCACACCGGTGCCTGTCAGAGAGAAAGAAATCTCTCAGTATTGGAGTGTGGGTCAGGGCCTGGACAATGCAGTTCATAAAACACGTGTTGCCAAGATTTATCAGTCCTCGTAAGCCGATGGTAAAGCTGGAGGCAATTCTTCTTCTCCGTGGGTTGTGCCCCAGAAGTTCTAACTCAGGTTTGGTTGTTTCCCAGGTGGGATATTTCTCACCAAGGCCTGGCACTGAATATTGCTGCTGAGAAACCTCTGTCGAGGTGGAGGCTTGTAATTTCAAGGCTTCTCTTTGCTCTTCTTTGGCAATTTGCTCAATGTCTTTGTCATACACATAGTCTTTACACATGAAGCAGTATATACCTCCATAATAAAGATCTACCGCTAAGTTGTGCTGTTTTGTCTCAGCGTGCTCATGGATGTGTTTCTCTGTGAAGCAGCCAAAGAAGATGCAGGAAAGGCAAGAGTGGAGTCTGTTTAAATGGGTACCACACACATGGCAGATGCACGACTTTGCCTTGCTTTTCCTGGTCTCTGGGGTTCCACACCACACGAAGCACTGGTAGATAACCCGCAATTCCTGCCTCCAGTTCTCTCCCACCTTAAAGCTGTTCACGTGGGAACAACCTGGTGGCCCCACAGTGAAATCCACATCCAGGCACCCGCCCCCGGGACCGCGCCGGGGCCGGGGCCGGGGCGGGGGCCGTGGCCTAGGCTGTGGCGGGGTACGAAGCCTAGTCTGGGGCCGGGGCCGGGGTCGGCGGCGCGGGGCACGACTGCGTCGCGGAGAGGGATCGGGGACCCGTGGTGGATCGGAGGGAAGGGTGGGGGGAGGAACCTCTTCGCCGCTGCCGCCACTGCCGCTCCGCGCTGGGTTCTCATCCTTTAGCTCCTGCTCCACCGGCTCCCCCTTAGGCTCCTGCTCTGCTTCCCGTAAGGGCTCGGGTTCAGGCTCGGGCACCGGCTTTGCCTTCAGCTCCGGCTCCAGTTCATGTTCAGGTTCGGGTTCCGGCTCTGGCTCTGGGTCGGGCTCGGGATCCGGCTCCGGATCGGGCTCCGGCTCCGGCTCAGGCTCGGGCTCCGGCTCCGGCTCGGGTTCAGGCTCGGGTTGAGGCTGAGGCTGAGGCTCAGGCTCAGGCTTGTGCTCCGGCTCGGGCTCCGGATCTGGCTCCGGATCTGGCTCCGGATCCGGTTCTGGATCAGGCTCTGGATCAGGCTCGGGCTCCGGATCGGGCACCGGCTGGGGCACCGGCTCGGGCTCGGGCTCCTGATCGGGCTCTGGCTCGGGCTCCAGTTTGAGCTCAGCCCCGCGGCCCGGATCCTCCGCGGTCTCCACTTTCCTAGTGGTGTCCACCTTGCCGGCCGTCTCCACCTTCTCGGTGGTGTCCACCTTACCAGTCGCCTCCACCTTCCCCTCCACAGTCTCTGCCACCACCTTCCTCTTAGCTTTCTCCGCCGACTCTGCCGAGTCCGCCGTCTCCGCCTCCTCCAGGCTCCTCCGCCTCCACTGGCTGCGGCTCCTCCCCCCTGCTCGCGGGGCTCCGGCGGCCACTGGGCGTGGTGGCACGGGGGCCACGCAGACCTGGGGTGTCCCCCGTCTGGCCTGAGGGTGCGCGGTGGCTCTGGCAGCTGGACCCAAAAGGGACTTTCACTGAAGGAGGCGGCAGCGGAAGCAGGCGACGCCCCCGGGAATGCTCCAGCCGAAGCCCCCTAGCGGAGGCCGCTTCTGCAGCCAGGCCCCGTTTCCTTTAATTCAATATTTCCCAAACTTGCTTGTTCACGACAATCACGTGGGGAGCGTGTTAAAATTACAGATTCCTCGGCTCCACCCGCAGGCCTACTGAATCAGAGTCTGGAAGCGAGGTACTCCGGAACCTCGATCTCTAACTAAAGCCGGAGAAGCTGTTAGTGATCAGGCAAGTTTGGGAAACATAGCTCTAATTCATTGAGGCTGGCGGGAAGTGGGGCGGGGACCGCGCAGTCTCTTTAAGAAGCTTCCAGCTCTCAGCTCCAATCGCTGCTCTGACCCCTTGGCCGTCTCCTCCCCTTTCGTACTGCCCTCAAGGGTGCAGGCTTCCCCTAGCGTGTGGGGCCCGGGGCTATATCGTTGTCTTGTCCAGAAATGTTTCTGAGACCGTGAAATAGCTTTTCACAGGGTGGTCGTGGAGAATAAAGGCAGAAGCTCTCACATCCATCATTCTAGCAGCTGAACCTGCCCAAAGAATGTCCCAGTTTCCCCTCGGGATCCAGCTCCTGTCTCCCCAGAAAGAATTAAGCTCCACTCCATCGGGGGGCAGGCGTGGGCCCCAGATCTAGAAAGACACTGCTCCCAGGGCCGCTCCACCTGAAGCAGCATGTCTCCTTGACTATCATATCGGTGTTCTAAACTTCCTGGGCTGCCTCCTCCCCCCCTCCTCAGGCTCCAAAGACCCCAGGTGGGATGATTGACAGCTGGCCTCCAGATACAGGCGTTGCTGAGCAGCCTGTGGGCAGAAACCATCACTCCAAGGCCAGCAGGGGAAACTAGACACTACAAGGCTGTCCCTACAGGTGGTGCCTCCCCTAGGCTGAAAGGAAGGCAAACTGCAAAGTCTGAGACCCTTAAGGTTTAGCAGAGTCTGGGATGAGGAGAAATAGAAGGGCTATCTTTGCAGATGCCAGTGAAGAGAGAAAGTGGACACCTGTCTCCGGTGTGGGGTGAGGGTGCTGCATGGAGTGCAGATCATGGAGCTCATGAAGAATGAGTCCAGAACAATCCCCTCAGGTCTTGGGCCGAGCTGGGTGTGTGGGAAGCAACTGCAACCACTGCTTCCAGAGGGTGAGCATGTGGGGTCAATGGCAGAAAGTGATCTAAGAAGAAGAAGATGCCTCAGTGTGGCAGCTGGCCATTCCTGGTGCCCTATTTAGGGGCTATGCTGTCTACAAAGCGCAGCGAAGTGTTGTTGATCTCTCATGGAAATCAACCTCCACCTCATAGAGGAAGCACAGACAGACTCATTGGGGATTAATGAGGAATCTGGAGCCCTTAGGGAGTCTGTCTGGTTCCTATGTAGCCTAAGGCTACCTTACTGCCAGCCTTTCCTAATTCATCTGTGTTTTCAGTTCCTTAAATCATTCTTCCAACAAATGCTTGTCCTTTGTTGCCTGCAACTAGAGGAAATGCAACCGGTAGGGCTACTAAAGGAATGTTGTTGTTGCTGCTGCTGCTGCTGCTGCTGCTGCTGCTGCTGCTGCTGCAGCAGCAGCTGCTAAGTGACTGAGCTCACTGAGCACCGGAGCAGAGGGCAAGAAGGACCTTCATCCTATTTTCACAGTAACAACCGACAAAGAAACCTGAACATCTCCATATTTAGGAGTGTTGCCGCTGAATAATAGCTATGTAACTCGATTGCCTAACTATCAACTTCCTGTAAAGTACACAGAAGCACCTGGACACCACCCAGGCCAGCAAGTCCTGAAAATGGATGGCTCTGCCACCATTCACCCCACAGGTGTTTATTCAATACCCATTCACAGCCAGGCATTGTACTAAGAGGTGGAGACCCAGCACTGAGCCAAAGACACCCCAGGATTAGAATCAGATTTGGCTTCCCTAAAAGGAAGACATGGCACAAAGGAAGTATCTTTAGGACTACTAGCAGGAAAGAGGCACCAAATGTGAATGAATGAATGAGTGAGTGAATGAATAAATAAACATAAACAAACATATAAACCAAAAACCAGCTTAGTGCTTTTTATTTTAAAGATTGACCCCCTATTGAAAAATGTACAACTTATTGTTACTTTTGTACATTCATTTCCTCATTGTACTCTGCATTAATTTTAATCACTGATGTTGGGAGCCAGCAAAATCTTTGTGTAATCTGGAGTGAGACATGGGCACATGTCACCATCTCTGCCTCAGAGCCTTGGGAAACACTGACAGAAGACCTCAAACAAGACTGCTCTTCCTCACAGTTCATGTGCCTAGGAGTTATACTGTCCTGACCACAAGGTGGCAAAGGAGTAAACGGCAATCCTAGTAATTTTTCTATGTTTATATAAAACTTGTTTTATATCAAAATGCTCTCTAAAAATATTTTGGTAAACGTAGTCCCTTTCACACAGTTCTTGGTTGACATCTAAAATTTTGCATTGTAAATGTCACTTGGCTGAAAAAAAAAGTAACTTCTGACAAGTGTTAACCTTCAGAAATAAAACTGTTACGTCAGTACATTACACAAATCTGGTTAAAGCTAATATGTTCTTGAGCTGAGAGCCACCATCATCTGCTTTAAAAACTCACAATAGAGCTCTATGATAGTTACTGGGTGTATCTTCACCCAGAGTTCGTAAATCTACTGTGTTCTTCCAACAAATTTTTGATCCAATAACATATATTTTTTGCACTTAGAACAACTTACTAGGGGTTGTTTCCATGGACTAATATTGCTCATTGCTCAAATGAGACAGGACTAAGCATCGTGTCCTTCCTAATCTGTGTTTGGCTAAATGGTAACACAGAGAAACCTCTCATATACTAAATGGGAAGAGACATTTTCTTTTAGAAACATCATTCAAACCTTTGCATCCTTTTGGAAATATTACACAATGGGTTAACTTCAAAACTCTTTCTTGTGATTTATCAGCTGAGGACTCCACTGGGATTTTCTTCAATTTTATTGGAAGCAAACAATTAGGAACCATCTGAGGTTCAAAAAGATTCGATTCCCATGCACTGTTAGAGCAATTGGTTTGCTCACCATAGATGTGGTGTTCGAAATTGTCTCTCTGGCACCCTGAGGATTTTACACTGCAGGGTAGTGCATGTGGGTTAGACTCAGGATGGTAAAAGATGATTTTCTTTTGTAAGTGCAAAAAGAAATATGTGAAACTGGAGATGGGAAAAAGAGAACCAGCTTGATTCCTCTATCACAACTATGTACTCTGGCAAATCAATCTTAAAACACTATATATGAAATTGGAGGATGTAAAAATTGATTCCTTTTAGTTTCCCATACTCCTGGGTAAGGCACACTCCATTTTGAAAGCCACTGGTTTATATTTCTTATAACAAAAGTTACATATATATATATATATACATATATATTTGGGGGCTTTTTAAAGATGTATAGAAGAGGACATGGTGTGAAAAGTGAAAGTCTCTCTCTTCCACACCAATCATACTCAATTTTATTTCCCTGAAATTTGTGAGAAAGTTTCTATGCAAATATAAGCATAGATATTTTTTATGAAATGTAAATGATACTATACCTATGCAAGTGTTTTCTCTAAATTTGCTCTTCACATCCAATCAAATCCTACTAAAATTACAAGGAGGTTTTGAATGAGAGATTTTACATGACAGTCTTTAAATTAATGTGAAAGACCAAAAGACATTTTCCCCTTCTCCTTTCTTCTGCCTGGAAGTGAGGAGTCAGTGACAATCACAGAAGCCATCTTGGAACCAATCACAGAGGAAAGACCCAAAATCTGACCACTTCTCAATGTATTCTTTCATGAACAATAATATTGTAATTTATTAACCCTAAGAGGCACATAGCTCTTTTTGTTAAAATATTGCTGGTGTCTTTGAATGACACTTTATGTGTTCAGCAGCATTTTGGTTTCTTGGTTGTGGGCACATAAAATACTGGTATGTCTCACAGTCAATAATATCCTAGATTCAAAGGCTGTAGAGAAGATGGTTTAGCGGGTTTATTTTTCTTTATAATACCATCACCACATAATGTATTAAATAACACTCTGGAGATATTAAATTTTATGCATGCATACAGATTCACATACTTAATCTAACTCCATTCATATAATTTGCAATTTATCTAGTCTCAATATCTACTTTAGACTTTGTATAATTTAATATTTCTAAAAAGCAAAAGTGAATTTTTATCACAAGTAAAGTCCTCCGTATTTTCATACGTCTTTTGGCTGTTTTGTTTATCTTTTCTTGTGAATCTCTTAGTCACATCCTCTGCCCAGTTTTCTTGTAAATTCTTTTGTAGTTGTTCTGCTTTGTTTTCTTGAGACAAGGTTTCTTTGTGTAATATCCCTGGCTGTCCTGGAACTCTCTCTGTAGATCAAGCTGGTCATTTCCTACTCACAGAGACCTGCTTGGCTTAGTCTCCTGAGTGCTGAGATTAATGGTGTGCACCACCACTGCATGGCCTTAAATTTTTACTAATCACCTTAAATAGCACTTAAATGGACCTGGAAGTATGGCAAGTGCTAGTCCATTTAACTTGTTTAGCCCTTGCTACAATTTTAACCAAAAAATGTTGTTATACTCCTCATTTTATAATCAAGGAGAGTGAGGCAAAGAGAGATAGAATGATGCCCACACTCACACACACACATTAGGTTAGATCTGGGTTTCAAACTTAGTGGCTGGAAGATAGAGTTTGGACTCTTACTGCCTAAACTCTTAGCTTTTTGTCTGATTATAATGTGTATGTTCCATTATCACTGCTATATTTTAATTTTTACCATATGCTTGAGATTATTATGTAGACACATTTCTCAAACTTACAAAAATATTTTAGATGTATTTATTTTATTGTTTTATATGAATGTCTTGCCTGTATATATATGTATATATATATACACACACACATACATACATATCTGTACATCTCTGTATGCCTGCTGCCTGTGGAGGTCAGAAAAGATCATCGTATGCCCTAGAACTGAAGTTACAGATAACACCAAGCTCATCGAATGAGTCCTAAGAGATCTGCCACAGGTGAGCATTTCAAAGGCCCAAGCAGAATTCTCCTTAAAACAGTCTTGGACTGGACAGTTGTGATACACTCCTTTAATCCCAGCACTTAAGAGACAGAGGCGGGGGGGGGGGGGATTTCTGTGAGTTTGAGGCCAGCCCTGACTACATAGTGAGTACAAAAACACCAAAAACAGCAAGTGCTCTTAGTCACTGAGATATCTCCTCAGCCATCTTGTGGGTTCTTGATTGTAGTATCTCATTTTTGAGAATGTTATTTTTTCATGGCTGTAGGAGTATAGAGCAATGACAAAGGACCTGATATTAAAGAGAGGAAGAGAGAGGGAGGAGGGAGGGGAAGGAAGGGAGACAGACAGAGCGATGGAGGGAGAGAGGAAGGGAGGGAGAGAGAGAAAGAGGGAAGATGAGAAGGAAAAGAGGCGGAGACCTTATTACAGGAAATGAAAATAAGGTATGAACAGCTTGAGACTTGTGCCAAGAAGGAGAAGAGCGGTAAAAAACAAGGATGAGAGGTAAAGCAGGGCCTTGATAATCTGGAGCCTTGGAGAACATCATGCTACACTTGACTCTTACTGGAACTGAACTGAGAATTATTTGTGGGTTTTAAAGCAATGACATGGTATGATTTATGGTTTTCATATAATAATTACAATATAGTAATAATAGTAAAAACATTGCTAATGGTATGCCAAGTACTGTTTTATAAGTCATTTACTATGGTATTTAACTATAACATACTGATGATATAAGTACTCATATTGTTTTTTATTCTTACTATTCATGGGAAGACTAAGGCACTGGTGATGTGGTTCAGTGGGGTTATTTAACATCCATGCAGTAGGCTAGATTTAATCCCCCACCATGTAAACATTCTTTTGGATTAAATACCTTGAATTTGCTTATGTTCATTCTCTAGATTCAATGCTTCTTCCCATTCAGACTACATCACATTTCAATAATGACGTGTTTTATTACTACTTTTTTTCATGCCCTTGATTTCTCACCAGTGGCTAGCAAGTCTTCTATAAGCTAGAAAAAAAAGAAAAAAGCCAATCCCCACCTGTAAATCTGGGAGCTGAGCTCTACCCAGCCCATTTTGACCATATCAAATTTCTCTAAGCTCACAGCTAGCCAGTCTTTGGGCTCATTTATGATGACTAAGAGTCAACTGAGAAGCTCCTGCTTCCCCTCCCCTCCCCCACAGCCTTGCTAGTAACCTGGAAACTAGAAATTGAGGTTATCTGACTCCATCACAGGTCTGCAGAAAACAGCCGTGAGCCTGGAGTTATGGGAAAGATAAAAAAAAATGGAGGGACTGAAGGCTTCCTTTTAGTACACATTTATCAGCCTCCAGATAGCTTGCATGCATTCATTTCCAATAGCCTATTTCTTTCTCTGGATGAAAAGAAAAACTCAAAAGAGAAAACAAATGCATGGCTATAGGAGCTGCCACAGAGATGAAAATTACACAGCATTGAGTCCCAAACAGCCATTTCCTCCGTTTTTGCCACATATTGCCACCAGATAGTCTGTGTCTAGTTTCCATCCCTCTTCAAGAGCTCTGACTTTTAGTTCTACAGGCTCATTTGGCTTACACTTTTGAATCTCTGCCTACCTGAAGTGCATATATAGTAATATATATTAGTAATTATATACATAGTAATTCTTCTATATGTATATAGTAATTCTATAATAATAATATATATAATAATTCTTCTGCATACAGGTACCTATCTTAACTTTGCATCTTAAGAAGATCCTGAGGGAGGGGAGTGATGTAGCTACGTTGGTATGGTACTTGCCTAGCTTGCAAGGAGTTCTGCATTTGATCCCCAACATTGTATAAAATAGACATGCAGAAATTCAGGGTTATTCTTGGAGAGTTTGAGACAACCTGAACTACATAAGGTCCTATCTCAAAAAAGCAAACACTGAAATCCCCAAGTCTCTGTCTAGTGCTGGAGGCTGCCCCTGTGAAATCTAGATTTACCCTGGGCCTGAGCTTTTTTTTTAAAAAAAAAAACAGCACAATAAAATGGTTTCTGTAATTTTACTCATAAAACTGTAGAATCTGGCTTCTTGTACTTGTCTTCAACACTTCTTCAAGGTTTGAAAGCTTGAGTCGGCTAGTAGAGGATTTTTAGATTGTACTCAACATGAAAGATAAAATCTTATTCACCATTTTATCTGTTTAAACCCCCAAAGAGCAAGACAAACAAAATTATATAACCCCAGCAGAGAGAAATTGAGTGTGAGTAACAAAAATTATGTGTTCATCATTCAAGTCAACAATTCTACTTTTAAGACTCAAACCTAAAGATCCATTAGATAAAGTACAAAGTGAAAAATGAACAAGAACATTCATTGCAAGACTAGGCTGCTGAAAATATCATCAGTAAGGAGCTGCTTGAATAAATTGTGATGGAAATACAAATACATGTAAAATGGAGAACAAGACAGATTTTTAAAAACATTTTTACATTTAAAAATACTCTATTTCATGTGATGGAAGCACATGCCATGGAAATTGTGTGGAGGTCATAGGATAATCTACAGAGGTCTGTCCTCTCCTCCCACCAGGAGGATTCCAAGGATTAAACTCAGGTTGCTGGGAGTGGCAGTAAATGCTCTACCCACTGAACCGTTTGCTGACCCAAAAAGAAATCTTTATATGGTGGTTAGGAGTAAAATGTCTCTGGATGTTGTTAAATGTCCCTTGGGGGATAGACTCCTCCCCAGTTGAGAACCATCAGTCTAGGACAATCCTCATAAATGAATTTTTTAAATAAGTAAAATGACATGGGAAACCTTCCAACTTGAAACATTGCTCAAGTTTTAATTACCGCAGTGGATGAGGCAAATGTGTGTTATGGACCTCCTGGCACAATATAGCTGGGAGCACGCAGCACCTCCCACTAGGTATCAATGCCAAAAGTAAAAAGAAAGTGGAAACTAAATCCAATTGATTGCCTAGCACCGATAACACATGCTTTGTGGCAGATGTAGAAAATAAAGCCAGATCACTAAAACAATCAGCCAAGTCCAAAATGCAGAATGTTTACAATATATTTATCTGAGTTAGTTAGTTATAAATTACAATCGAAAGGAATGGCATAAATAATGGTTAAAGTTACAGATTTTTAAAAAAAAAAAAAAAAAACTTAACAACCAAATATAATATTCTGCTTGAACAATATTTTGAAAAAGTCAACTTTGAAATCACTCCCTTAACTGATGTGGTGGCTCATACCTATAATTGTAGCATTCAGGAGACTGAGACAGGAGAACTATGAGGTTGAAGCCAGCTTGGCTTACACAGTGACGTTAGGATCAGTTTATCTCAAAAACAAAACCCACTTCTTGAGACTTTCAGTATAAATTGCTACTTCATTACACTAAAGAGTTACTGTTAGTAACTTATGAGAGTGGTAAATGATTATGTAAAAAAATATTTTCTTGTTAGAGATGCATACTCACACTGAGTAAAATAATATATCTTGGATTTGAAATTTAATTACAATAAAAATTAGTATGGGAGGAAGGGCTTTATCCTATTTCAACTGGATAGGTCAGAATGCATTGACTCACCCTGGGAGTCCTTACCCTTCCTGGGGAATGGATGGGGGGATGGGGTGGGGGCAGCTGGGGAGGATTGGGAGGAGGGGAGGGAGGAGGAGCAGTGGTGGGTATGTTAAAAAATTAAAAAAATGTCAGTTTGAGTCAAGGTTGAAATATTGCTTTATTATTATTTCTTTTTGATAAATTAAACAGACTTTAATTTAAGAGAGCTAGAAACAATAGAAATAAAATAATGGAAGTGTGAGAGATACATGAAACAAGAGTAGCAAAATTCCAAAAACTGTTGTAGCTGTCTAACGTAGGTTTATTCTATTAATTTCTCCATTTTATATATTAAATTTTTCCATTACAAATGATTTTTAAAGACAAAACAAGGGAAACTTCTGCTCCAGAGATGTGTATTGCATGCACTTTTAAACCTTCTTCCCCCAAGTAGAATTGTAAACACTGAACATTGTGTATAACAAAAACACAAGAAAACTTTGAAAGGTAAACAGAGTAAGACAAGCTGGTTATAGACCACAGAAACCTGAAGAGAAACGTCAACAAGTTCCCTCACTGCCTTCTCCCTTCTCAGGTATCCTATGCTGCGTGGTGGGGAAGCTGTAAGACTGGAAACATCAGTGAGCATAAGCTGAAGAAAAGCCTGTACTCTCTAGGCAAAAAAATAGGAAATGGAGTAACTTTTCATGCCGTTCATTTTAGACAAGCTGTCGTTCTACTCCATAAAACAGTACAGAAAAAAATATCCTGCCATCTGAGCCAGCAAAAGCCAAGAGGTGATGAAAAAAGAGACCATGAATTTAAATGAGATTGGGGAGGAGTGTGTGGGAGGGTTTGAAGGGAGGAAAGGTAAAGGAAAAATGTAATTATATTATAATCTCAATTTAAAAAAATATAGAAATGGAAAATATAGACTCAATTCTGCCTGGTTGTAACAAAGAGCCCAAACCCTCTGTCACAATAGGTATGAGGGAAGGCAAGTTGTAAGCGATGGTGGCAATTCTCCTTTGATAGGATTCCAGTGGAGACTATATAAATCTGACATCCATGAGTATATGGAAATGAGAGGATCCCTCCTCTTCTCACCAGAAGCACACTGCACACCATCACTAATTACCATGGTGTTGATGGAGGTCATGAAAGACCTAGCAAGGGACTTCTGCCTCTCTTACCTATGGTTGTATTGGCAAAGATACAGGAAGAAAAACTTAAATTCTCACTTGCCAAGTACTAAAGATGAGACTCTTCCCCCAGGTGTCAATGGAAGCTGAAAGGGGAACTGTGCTGGGTAGGTTTTGTTAACTTGACACAAGCCTATGCATACCTAAGAAAAGAGACTCTCAGCTGCGGATTTGCCTCCATCAGATTCACTGTGGGTGTGGGAAGTTTGTCTGAATTGCTAGTTGATTTGGGAGAGCCCAGCTCACTCTGCTGTCCCAGGCATCCCTGGCAGGGGGCCCAGGATGTATAGAAAACTGAAGAAGTCATGGGGAGCAAGCCAGTGAACTACTGCTTTAGCTTTTGCCTCTGCTTTAGTTTCTGTATCCAAGTTCCTTCCTTGACTTCCTTAGATGATGAACTCTAACCTGTAAACCAACTAAATCCTTCCATCCCAAAGTCGCCTCTAGTTGATTCTATCACAGGAACCAAGCAGTAGTTAACACAGGACCCACTAGATACTTTGTTCTACACTAAGTAGTAGCAAAATGACATTTCCCGTCTGCTGAGAGACCAATAAAAAGATGAAAAGAGATATGCTTCAAAAACACAATCAATAAATAAAGTTCAGTTCTTAAAAATGTTCAAGTAACTCAGAAAGGAAGGGAAAAAAATACAGAGAAACAAAATACATAGCCAACAAGAATGATTAAATACAATTGTTGAGATTTAAGCTTTGACATGCAAAATGGAAAGAGCCAAAATGTCCTTTAATAGGTGAATGATTAAACCAATAGTGATACATTTATGCCATGGATTTCTAGTTACCAATAAAAGCACAAACTATATGAAAAATAATTTGGATGGACCTCAAGGGCACCTTAGAGAAGAAATTTAAAAAGTCAATACTTTTAGCAGGGTTTTCAAAGTCTCCAGTTTCTTTGAAGCTTTATTTTTATTGCTATATATTAATTTTACATGCAAATAAAGAGCAATGTAATATTTTATCAGACATATACAGTGCACATTGAGCAAATACAGATTCCTAATAGAGCTCAGATGTGGAGGACTTGCTTAGCATTTGAAAGGCCCTGGATTCAACACCCAGCACTGCAAAAGAAGAAATTC
Source organism: Sigmodon hispidus (assembly GCA_004025045.1). NCBI lineage: Eukaryota > Metazoa > Chordata > Mammalia > Rodentia > Cricetidae > Sigmodon > Sigmodon hispidus. The sequence continues at coordinate 41,450 of PVIH01014358.1, read as the reverse complement.
ATCCTCTCTGGTAATCACTGTTTTTCATTCATGTCAACATTTTTTAGTTCCCACATCTAAGGGCATGCAGTACATGTTTTTCTGTTCCACTTAATATAATGATGGCCAATTTCATTCAATTTGCTACAAATAATGGGATTTCACCTTCCTGCAGGTACGTTTATCTCTTGTTTTCTCTCACCTTCTATTCTCAACTTAATATAACTTCAGATGGAGAAAAGATCACCATCCTGGAGGTGACATCCACACGCACAAAAATCCTTGAATTGTCAAGACTGAACTCTTCCTAGAATGTGGTGAAGATTTAAGTCCCTTTTTGTCTTTGACTAATTACATGCAATGAAATTGCACAATTTAATTGTTTTTCTCTTTAAATTCCATCCATTTATTTGTTTGTTTTTACTGAGGATGTGTACACATAAGATGGTGTACAAATCTGTGAAGTTCAGAGCACAGTTTTTTCGAATCTCTTCTCTCGTTTCGTGTGAGTCCAAGGGATCAGGTCATCAGGTTTTGCAGCAGATGGCTATACCTGGCAAGCCATCTGGCTGCCCCTACACCTTTGCTTTTTAAAGGCAATTCATCTTGCAATTCATGGCATGTTCAAATATTTATTTGAAACACATATAAGCTGTGTATCAAAACAAATATTGAAGAATTATACAAGTTATTTCACTGAAAGTGTTTAATGCCACCTGATACCTTGTAAATGTGCTCACTGACTAACATTGGGACAATTTAAACTGAACAATAGTTAACCTAATTAAAATTCAGCAATATTCTCATATTTCCTTAATACCACAAACCCAGTATTAGTAGAACACATTAATACTAATCTTACTTTTAATAGTACAAATAGCCCTTGATTTATAATAGTTTGACTTTCTGATGGTGCAAAAGCAATATTTTTTCAATATTAGTACTTCATATTTTGACTTTTGATATTTTTCAGGTTAGCTATATATAGTGTAATACTCTCCTGTAGTGCCTATTCACTCTTGTAATCACTAGGGGAAGCCCCAAAGACTCAACAAGGTATGGTGTCACTAACCTGTGGTGTGTAGTAGTTATTTGGACTTAAGGATTTTTGTTGTTTTGTTTCATTTGGGGATAAGGTGGGGTTTCTTCTTGTACTTTAGGCTAGCCTGAAACTTGCTATGTAGCGTAGGCTGGTCTTAAACTAGTGATGTTCCTGCTTAGGTCTCCTGATTGCCAAGATTGTGGGCATATACCACCATTAAACCCAGATTATTTAATGTATTTTATTTACATGATTTCACTTAAAATGGGTTTATTCATATTAACTTCAGTGTTTGTCAAGGAACATTCTTATAGAACTAGTTAAGTTGTTTTAGAAGGTATCTCATGTTTTATTTTTCTTGGAAATATACTCTTTTCACCTAATATATTCTGATTATGGTTTCTCCTCTCTCCTCCCAGGGCCTTCTAACTCATCTTTCTATCTGAATCCACTTACTTTCTATGTCTCATTAGAAAAGTCTTCTAAGAGATAATAATAAATAGAACAGAATAAAGCAGAAACTATTACATTAAAGTTGTACTAAATAAACAAACAGAAGTAAAAGGAAGTACAAAATCAGTTTGCACACTCAGGAGTTCCATAAAAACACTAAACTGGAAGCTATAAATATACAGAGAGGATCTTGTGCAGACCCCTGCCTATGCTTGCTGCTTCAGCCTCTGTGCGTTCATGTGAGCTTTGCTCAGCTGACTCAGAGGGCCTTGTTCTCCTGGTATCCTCCACCTTCTCTGGATCTTACACTTTTTCTACCTCCTCTTCCACTAGGCTCCTTGAACTCAGAAGGCTTTAAGAGAGACATCCCATTTAGGCCTTTGTATTTCAAGTCTCATTCTCTGCTTAATGTCTGCCTAAGTGAAGCCTGAAGTTTCTGGCCAGTCTGGCCCTCCCACCCATGCAATCCTGCAGCTGCTTATAAAGTAATTATTTTATTTATATTATTTACAATCTGTTTGGCCTACTGCTCAGGTTCATTACCAACTAGCTCTTACAATTTAACCCAACCCATTTTCATTAATCTATTGTCTCGCCACGTGACTCCGTGGTTTAACCACTGTTTCATTACTGTTTCATATTGCTCTCTGGGTAGCTGCCTGTAGTGACTCCTTGAATCTGCCCTTCCCCATCTTTACTTATGCTTGGATTTCCATCCTGCCTTTAAGTTGCCTTGCCATAGTCCAAAACAGTATCTTTATTAACAAATGGTAGTAAAGTATATTCACAGCATACAAAAAGACATCCCACATCACTTTCCCTTTTCTGTCTAATCAAAAAGGAAGATTTCAATTTCAACCATGTAAAATTACATATAGCTGGGCTGGAGAGATGGCTCAGTTCTGTTCTTCCAGAAGACTGGGGTTCAATTCCCAGCACCCACATGGCAGCTCAAAACTGTCTGTAGTTCCAGTTCCAAGTTCCAGGCAAATAAATAAGTTTTAAAAAAATTACATATAGCAAAACAGTTACCAAGCAAGAATATCTAGTCTATTTTGTGTTTAGCAAAATTATAGAAAATATTCTATCATCTATCTTATTTTTGTGAGGTAAAGTTTTATATCTAATTTACCTTTTACCATAACTAGAGAAAATTATAATTATAACTATCTAGTCTTCAACTCCATCAAAGACCACAGAAGGATATAATATTACCTAAGTAAACAGGAAGTGCATTGCAAGCAATTTCCAAATTCCAGAAGTGACAGAGACATCTAGCTACCTGGATAGTTACCCAAAATTCGTTTGTAACTTTGGGAAACCCCATTTTCAGCTTACAGGCCTAGAATCTCTGGCAGACTTTTTAGTAAAGCATGAATTTTGAAAGACTGTTCGATTCATTTTGACAAGGCTTGCAGTCACTTCTCCATGTCCTGTAGAATATCTGGCAGTTTTCTCTGTAAAACAGGAACCTCAAGGACCACCTCAGCTTATTCTAACAAAGTTCCAGAGGTCACTTTCCTATGGGTCCTGCATGTCCAGCTTATACTGCATACTGTGAGACGATTGAGAGAACAGTTTCTTGCCCAGTGGCTAACTTTTGCAGCAAAATGTAAACTTCACATGGAGTTTTTTCAATGCTCAACATCCTCTTGAAGTAGATTGGTGCTGCCATGAGCAGACAGTCTCATCATCCAGAAAAGTCTAAGTTATTAAAACATTTTAAATGCTATATTCTGTAGGTCTTTGAAGTGTTTGTAGATTGCCTATCTAACTGAAATATATCTTTGTATATCTAAAAAACTAGCTAACAATATTATAAGTTTGATTTTAATAGATTACTATTAATCTATATTTCTTAATAATACATTGTAATTTTAAATAAATTACATAAACATAATATCTTAAAAAATAGAAATATACATATGGTATAACAAAATTAACATTAAATTTGTACCAATAAACTAAAATCCAAATCTATATCAATGTAAAGTATTTAAAACAAGTAGTTGCTTTTTAAATGTAGATTCAATAATCCCTTTTATCCTATCATATCTATATCTCCTTTTCTTTTTTTAGAAACAGATTGACTATGATCAATAACCAAACCCTCTAAAAAATAAACATCTATAATCTATTTGGGGGGCAGGGGTAATGTCGATGTAGTATTATTCTAGGCTACTTCCTGCTTATTGGGGGTTCTGGTAATTTTTGAGGGACCCTGAGACTGGATCATCTTAGTCAGCAGCCTTACAGCTGATGTGGATATTGAATCATCTGGACCATCTCTTCCCATAAGAGATTTTTTTCAGAGGTCTTCCTCGATCAAACCATATTAGCCTGAAAGCAATCCACAGGTTCTCATATTCTATGGAAACAAAAGCAGAGCCTCTCTTCCAAAGCAAAATATCCTTAGACCCAAATTTTAAAGTCAAGATACCTTTAAAATGTTTATGTTGGTTTAACTTAGCAGCCTTTACAATCAATATCTTTCTGCAATTAGCTCATTAACAGTTAAAAAATTTAAAAGAGCACAATATACATAATCCAGACTCTGTGTATTTTCTATCTTTATGTGGCTTATTATATTTTAATTACCCTATTTTTCTTTTTTTAAGGACTTTCTCTACCCTTTTTCTTTTCTCTTCCAAGTCTGTGTACATATTACATACATTGTAACCCATTTAGAGGTTTTCTCCACCTGAAATTATTTTATGATCTATTTTTAATCATTTTCTAACCAAGAGAGTTTTTAAATTGCTAAGCTGTAAAGCACGGCTGCTGGCTCTGCCCAACTCGGCTTTTCAATATGGCAGAGGTACCAGAGTCACACTTACCTTCCCAATTCTGAGAAGCAGTATTAAGTATCATGGAGCTGTGTTTTTAAGCCCACAGTTGTGATTTCAAACTCAAAAGCAGTGGCTGGGAGAAGCCTCTCTGTACCACAGCCTATGAGAGAGACAGCAGAAATCAGCCATGCTGCTTGTCTTACAGCAGCCAAAAGCCCAGGCAGCTGCTGGGAGACCAGTTTCTGCATTGCTGCTGGCATGAAACTGTGAGACTCAAAAGCCCAATGTGGCTCAATTTCTGTGCATTCGGAATATTTTTTTAAGCCTTTTCACTGCCCAGATTGCTTAGTCAGTAGTAATCTCAGGGTCATGAGTCTGTGCCCCACATTGGGTGCCATTTGTAGCCTCAAGTTTCTGGCCCATCTAGCCTTCCCACCCACACAGTCCCACAGCCGCTTATAAAATAATTATTCAGAGACTTATATTAATTACAAACTGTTTGGCCTACTTCTCAGGCTCATTATCAACTTGTACTTACAACTTAACTCAACCCATTTTCATTAATCTATTGTGTTGCCACGGGGCTCCTTGGCTTTACCTGTGTTCCATGACATCTTGCTCTCTGGTCTGCCCTTCATCGTCTTTACCTATGCCTGGATTTCATGCCTGTCTCTAAATTGCCTTGCCATAGGCCAAAACAGTGTCTTTATTAACAAATGGTATTAAAGTATATTCACAGCATACAGAATGATATCCCACATTACCTATAGGCCTCTCTCTTATCATCCATTGCAAGAGGAAGCTTCTCTGATCATGGCTGATCTGTGAGTAAAGTAGATTATCATTGGGAGTCATTTTGTCAGTATTTTTTGATCAGCATTATTTAGTTTTACGTTAGGTCTCTAAAATATCCAGTGTCAGGTTTTTATTCACTCAAGCACTGTCAGGTGTGTGTTTCATTTTGTGACATGGACCTTAAGTCAAATAAGATATGGCTTACTCTTAAAAGCTTTGTGCTACCCTTGCCCTAGCATATCTTGTAGGCAGGACACCATTGAATATCAATCTGTACCATCTAGTGTCTTGCTTTGTACCTATCCTCTGTGGTTCTACACATCATAGTTTGTTTATCATCAACTTAGTAGGTAATATCCACATATAAGGGAATATATATGTTTGTCTTTCTCAGTCTAGGTTACCTCACTCAGGATGATTTTTCTAGTTCCATCCATTTACCTGCAAATTTTATGTCATTGTTTTTAAACAACTGACTGAGTAATACTCCATTGTAGAAATGTACCACATTTTCCTTATCCATTCTTATGTTGAGGGACATCTAGTTTTTTTTCCAGTCTCTAGCTACTACAAATAGAGCAGCAATGAACAAGATTGAGCAAGTGTCCTTATGGTAAGATGGAGCATCTTTCAAGTATATGCCTAAGAGTGATATAAGTGGATCTTGGGGTAAATCAATTCCCATCTTTCTGGGGAACCTCCACACTGATTTCCACAATGGCTGCACTCCCACCAGTAATGGAGGAGTGTTCCTCTTACTTCACATCCTCCTCAGCATGATTCGTTGATCTTAGCCATTCTGACAGATGTAAGATGTAATCTCAAAGTAGTTCTGATTTGCATCTCCTTAATAGCTATTGGACATTTCTTTAAGTGTTTCTTGGCCATTTGAGCTTCCCCTATTGAGAATTCTTGGTTTAGATCTGTATCCATTTTTAAATTGGGATATTTGTTTTCTTGATACCTAGGTTTTTTTTAAGTTCTTTATATATTTTGTATTAGCCCTTCAGTCAATGTAGAACTGATTTAAAAAAAAAAAAAAACACCTTTTTTCATTCTATAGGTTGCAACTTGTCCAAATGTCTCTGTTCTTTGCCATACAGAAGCTTCTTAGTTTCATGAGGTCCCATTTATTAATGGTTGATGTTAGTACTTGTGTTAACAATGATTTATTCAGAAAGTTCTTTCCTGTGCAAATAAGGTCAAGGCTATTTCACATTTTCTCTTTTATCAGGTTCAGTGTATCTGGTTTTATGCTGAGATCTTTCATCCATTTGGACTTGAGTTTTATGCAGGGTGGTAAGTGTGGATCTATTTGGATTCTTGTACATGCAACCATCTAGTGTAACCAGCACCATTCTTTGAAGAAGCAGTCTTTTTTCAGTGTGGATTTCTGCCCTCTTTATAAAAAATTAGATGTCCATAGATGTGCAGATTTATGTCTGGGTCTTCAGTTTGATTCCATTGATCAATATGTCTGTTTATAGACCAATACCATGTAAGTTTGTTTATTAATATAGTTCTGTATAGTACAACATAAAATCAGAGATGGTGAGACTTCCAGCAATTCTTTTATTATTTAGGATTGTATTAGCTATCCTGAGTTTTTTTCATGCTTCCATATGGAACTGAAAATTGTCATTTCAAGACCTGTGAATAACTGTGTTATAGCTTTGGCTAAGATTGTATTGAATCTGTTGATTGCTTTTGTTATTATGATGACAATTTTATATGTTAATCTTACAGATCCATAGCATGGAAGATATTTCTATCTTCTGATATTTTCTTCAATTTATTCAAGGACCTTAAGTTTTTAGCATACAAGTCTTTCCTTTGTTTGCTTAGTGTCCTAGGGTTTTTATGGCTATGACCACAACATGAGCAAAAAGCAAATTAGGGGAGGAAAGGGTTTATTAGGCTTACATTTCATTGTTGCTGTTCATCAGTAAAGGAAGTCAGAACAGGAACTCAAACTGGGCAGGATCCTGGAAGCAAGAGATGATGCAGAAGCTATGGAGGGGAACTATTGGGTGGCTTGCTTCCCATGGCTTACTCAGCCACCTTCTTATAAAACCCAGGACCAACAGCCTAGGGATGGTGCCAACCACCATGGTCTGGTCCCTCCCCCATTGATAACTAAATGGAAAAATGCCCTACTGCTGATCTCATGGAGGCATTTCCTCAGCTGAGGCACCTTTTGCTGATGACTCTAGATTGTGTAGAGTTGACACACAAAACCAGCCAGTACAGTTAGTGATAGCCAAGAATATTTATAACACTTGAGGCTGTTGCGAAAGGTGTTGTTTTCCTGATTTCTTTCACAGATCATTTGTTACTTGTATATAGGAGGTCTACAGTTTTATATCCAGCTCCTTTGCTGAAAGTGGTAATCAGCTGTAGGAGTTTCCTGGTGTATGTGTCTGGGTCATTTATGTATGCTATCATGTCATCTACAAATAAAGGTACTTTCACTTCTACCTTTCCAGTTTGTATTCCCTTGATCTCCTTCACTTGTCTTATTGTTCTAGCTAAGAGTTCAAGTACTGTATGGAATAGATATGGAGAGAATAGACAACCTTGTCTTGTTCCTGATTTTAATGAAATTGCTTTGAGTTTCTCTTCTTTTTAGATTTTGTTGTTATGCTGTATATTGTCTTTATTGTGGTGAGGTATATTCCTTGTATTCCTAACCTCTCTAGGGCTATCATCATAAAAGGCTGTTGTATTTTGTCAAGAGCCTTTTCTGTATCTAATTAAATAATCAAGTGGTTTTGTCTTTCAATTTGTTTATATGGTGGAATATATTTATCTATTTATGCATGTTGAACCATACCTACATCTCCAGGATGAAACCTACTTGATGATAGTGGATGATCTTTTTGATGTTTCCTTGGTTTCAGTTTGCAAGAATTTTATTGAGAATTTTTACATCTATGTTTATAAGGGAAACTGGTCAGTAATTCTCTTTTTTGTTGGAACTTTATATGGTTTGGCTGCAAGGGTAACTATGACCTCATAAAATGAATTGTGCAATGTTACTTCTGTTTCTATTTTGTGGAAATTTTTGAGGAGTATTAGCATTAACACGTGGAAAGTCTGGTAGAATTTTATGCTAAAACCATCTGACCTTGGGCTCTTTTTGGTTGGGAAACTTTTAATGGCCACTTCTATTCCACTAGGGGTTATAGGTCTGTTTAAATTTCTTATCTGATCTTGATTTATCTTTTCTTATCTGATCTTTGTTAACTGTTATATATCAAGAAAATTGTTCATTTCTTTTAGATATTAATTTAGGGGAGTACAGGTTTGCAAAGTGTGTCTTAATGATTCTCTGGATTTCCTGAATGTCTGTTACGTCCCCATTTTCATTTCTAATTTTGTTAATTTGAATGTTCTCTCTCTCTGCCTTTTAGTTAAGTTAGGTAAGGATTTGTCAATCTTATTGATTTTCTCAAAGAACCAACTCTTTGTTTCTTTGATTCTTCATATTGATTTTTGCTTTTTGTTTGTTTTTATCTTACTGATTTCAGCCCCGAGTTTGATTGTTTCTTGCCATCTCCTCCTTTTGGGTATGCTCACTTCCTCTTGTTCTAGAGTTTTCCGTTGCTAGTGTGCGATCTCTCCGGTTTCTATGCAGGCACTTAGTGCTACTTTCCTTTTAGAGCTGCCTTCATTGTGTCACCTACGTTTGCATATGGTGTCTGTTCATTTTCATTCAACCCTAGTTGAAAGTCTTTGATTTCTTTCTTAATTCCTGTCCTGACCCATTGTTTTTTCATTCAGTAAAGAGCTATTCCGTGTCTGTGAGTCTGGGACCTCCTTTCTGTTGTTTCTGTTACTGTTGACATCCAGCTTTAATCCATGGTGGTCTGACGGGATGCAGGAAATTATTTCAATTTCCTTCTATCTCTTGAGAATTTGCTTTGTTTCCAGGTATGTAGTCAATTTTGGAGAAATTTTCGTGAGGTGCAAAGAAAGTATATTCTTTTGTGTTGGTGTGAAATGTTCTATAAATACCTGCTAGGTCCATTTGGTATAACTTCAGTTAGTTCCAGCATTTCTGTTTAGTTTTTGCTGGCTGGCCTGTGTATTGACAAGAGTGGGATACTGAGCTCTCCTACTATCAGTGTGTGAGGGTCAATATGTGACTTCAAATGTAGTGGTTGTATCTTTTATGAACTTGGGTCCCCCTGTCTTTGGAACAAAAGTGTTGTTAAAAATTGCAATGTCTTTTTGGTAGAATTTGCCTTTGATGACTATGTAATGCCCTTTCCTATCTCTTCTGATTAGTTTTTGTTCAAAGTCTATTTTGTCAGATATTAAAATAGTTACAGCAGCTTGCTTCTTAGGTCCATTTACTTGGAATATCTTTCCCCAACCATTTATACGGAGGTGATGGCTAACCTTAATGTGCAGCTATGTTAGAGTATTCAGGGCCTGCTGTGGTAGGGTTCCTGGGCTCTAGTGGAGACACCTTGTCTTGGCTGTTGTTATGTTTTTATGCTGGAACCTAGACATCTGGAATTGGTATGATTGTAATTCTAGGTAATGTTATCTGTTCTTGTCTTTGTTGGGTGGGTGTTTTTCATCTTTGCTTTTTGTTGCCCTCTATGATGCTTACGAGAGTGTCATGGCTGTTTGTTGTTTAGGAGGAAATTTTTCTAAACCCCTAATAGATGTGGCCACTGGCAGTTCAGGGTAAAATGTGTTTCAGGGTATTTGGACCTGAGACTTTAGAATGGGGGTTGGCTCAGGATATTGAAGAGGGGCACAGGAGGGAGGAAAGCAAAGCAGGGATTTGCTTAGTTAGAGCCCTAAGGATGGGGGTAGATTGGGGGAGGCTTCAGCAGAAGGTCTGCTACAGAGCTAGAGAGGAGACTAGGCACTGGACTTGGAGGAATGGGGAGAGGTAAAGATCTGAAGTTAGCCTACTTACCTCCCTAGTCAGAGTGGTCTGTGGGTTCCCAGGGGTGTTTGCAGTTGGGGGATTGGACACATAAATGGATGGGGGAAGAAAGTCTGGAAGGGAATGTCTGTGTGATTCACTGGAGGTCAAAGCAGTAGGAGAAAGAAGGCAACAGCAGGTGCTCTGCTACAGAGCTGAGGATGAGGCTTGGCGATTGGACCAGATGGAGCAGAGAGAAGTGAAGAGCCTGTCTCCTGGTACTCCTTATTACTTAACCTTTTGGCTTCTAGTCATTGCTAAAGTGAATAATGAAAATAGAGAAAGGCTTCCATACCAGTAGCTGGGAGTAAGGGAATGTGGCTGAAGCATTTCTATCTATCATTTGTCCATGCACACAGCATATAGGTTTTCTTCATGTTTCAAGAGTTCAATTTACATTGTGCAAGTCACTGTTATGATACCCAGGGGAATGTAAATGTGTAGCTAACTCGTGAATCCAATTTTTCTATAAGACCTTGAACAAACAGCATGGAGCTTAAGAGGGGAAGAAGGAAGAAAGGATTGAGGCTGAGCTATGCAGAAGGCCCCATGGTTAACTAATATTTGACAGATGACCACAAAAACAGTTTATGTTTGTGAACCAGACAGGCAAGGTATCCAAGGAAACTGACTTGAGGCAGAGAGGAATGCACATCAAATCTCAGAGATGCAACTGAACTCAATATGCTTGCTCTAAGAAACAGCTAGTAGAACAAAACTGCCAATGAAAAGGGGGAAAAACAGGAAAGACATTGGAAGCCATAAGCTATGTCCAGATCACAGAGGACCTTGCACACATGACAAGGGGTCAAACAGGTATTCTTCAGGGAAACAATGGAAATATCTAGAATTGGCATTCACTCTAGACATATCTTTTGCCTTCAGGGATAAAGGAGGTAAAGGCTATCCAGGTCATTTCCATAAAGATTAATAATGACTAGGCTCTGTATAGCAATGTGACCATTTACAAGGAGGACTGATTTTTTTTTTTTTTTTTGTAGATTGACTGAGGGGTAGGGAATGTAATGAATCCTGGATTTCTTTATTGGTCAACAGCAGCTAGTGGTAAGAGAAGCAATATGGTCGGGAAAACAGGTCATAAGGTTAAGGAAGGACTTTTCCTGAAGAAAGACAGTGTTCATCAGACAAACATTCTTGCTCTAAGTCTCTACACATTATCAGACCAGAATATTCATAATTTCTTCTCACAGCTTGACAACTTCTCACCAGATTTTGTCTCTACCTCATAAATCAAGTGTGGCAAAACTCTAACCCAGACCACCCTCACTGAAACTTGGGTCAAGAAGCAAACATCCAAAAAGGCCATACCACATTGCCCTCCAAAATATTAGATCAGAAAGATTTGGATCAATAACTGACACAATTTTTTAAAAGTAGAAACTTTAAAATGTGTCATATTTGTCTTCATAGCTTTTCATATTTTAGTAACTTTATTCCTATAGTCCTTCATAATAACCCCATTGGGAACATATATGGGCCAGAACCGTAAAACATTATTTTCTCACTAACCGTGGAGAGACATTACCTGCCATTCATTAAATGGTTCTGCTGGAAAGGTGACCTGGGGACCTGGTTTTATGAAATTATGCCACAGTTTAGGTGTGTTATTCAGCCTGCATCTGAAGAGCTGGTGTTTAGTGGACTGGACTAAAGTTTGAGGAACTGCTCTTTCTGTAATCACAGAAGTCTCTGTGATTATAACTTTGTAAAATGTGAGAATTTCATTGCTACAAACTAACGTTTGGTGTTGACCGAGAGGAAACAATTGTAGCAGATAGAGTTAACCAAACTCTGAGTGAGGCAGAACCCTCATAGAGTTGGAAAGACATGTTCCTGTTGTCAGTACAAATCTGGGGACCTCTAAACATACCAGAAAAATCTACTGCCAAGAGGGTAAAGCTATACTATACTGGAAAAATTTTAGGAAGAAGATTCTGGGACTATATTCTATTGGATAAAGATGTTGTTATTCCTGGTGGAGAATTAACAGCAGAAGGAAAACACATTATTTGCATCTGTGACAGCATGTTCCCTTTCATCAGGGAGAGAGGGATTGATAAAGGTGGTGGACATGTTTTTGTATACTGATAGAAGTTGCCAGCCAATCAATTTCCCTTCAAAAGGTCAAAAGGTCGCAGTGTTAACAAATGGAGGGGAAGTTGTGGGCAGAGAAACATAGTGACTCACTAGTGGCTCCATTCTAAGAAATCGATGACAGAAATCTATCTGAAGTGATGAGGCGTTCAGAGAGTGCAAAGACAAGAGACAAACCCTGTATTTATGGTTTGTCTATCCCCAGGCAAATTCCACTAAAAGGGCATGATGACCAATGACACCTTCAAAACGAACCAAGCAAGAGAGATTAAGTAGCAGAAGTGGGGCAGGAAGCCCAAGGAACCCACAGAAAGTTAATCTTCTCAGCTACCCACCTACCCTGAAGGAAGATGACATTATCATTGAGAACCTTAAAATATAATTGACCCCAGGGAAGTTTCCTGTGTCAGGGATGATGTCCAGAGAAAAGAAAAGTTTCCCAAATGGCTAATGGAGGTGAGATAAGGGCTTGCGTGACAGAACAGTGACAACAAGAGGAAAATTGCTGAGCCTTTTGCTCAGACAATTGATAGAGGGATGTGTAGAAGGAAGTCAGAGAATGCAGGTAACATTTGGGATGAACCAATCAGAAGGGATGAGAGAAGTCTCACAAGAATCACTTGGAAGCCATTTTACTAGTCATCACAATAACAATAAGCTCTCCAAAACCATACATAAAAACTGACAGCTCACTAAGTGAAATATGGGCAGTATGGCTTTTCAATTATTACAACCAAATGTATTTAAAAGCCAAGCAAAATGTTTACTATTGCAGGGAGTGGTGGTCCATGCCTTTAATCAGGAGGCCGAGACAGGCAGGTCTCTGTGAGTTTGAGGCCAGCCTGATCTACAGAGTGAGTCCTAGGACAGCCAGAGCTGTTACATAGTAAAGCCTTGTCTCAAAACAAACAAAGAAACAACAACAAAAAACAAACCACAAGAAAATGTTTGTCTTAATTGTTTTCTAGAAATCATCTATAATACAAAAATTTAGATAGTTGTGATGGTTATTTTGAAGTTGGCTTGACTAAATTATGAATTACCTAGAAACCCAGATGCTTTAATTTTTGAATGGATTGGGTGAAGAAAATCTAGTGTCAATATGAGCAAGCATTATTCATGCTTATGGTTGCACTATTCATAACTGATAGAAATAGAAGCAGTCTAGATGTCTACCAACAGATGAATGGGTAAGAAATATATGATTCATGCACACAATGGGATTTGATTCAGTCATATGGAAAAATGGAATAATTACAGGAAAGGGAGTGGCAATGCAAATTATTACATTAAGGACAGTGACAGACTCCGAAAATACCACAGATTTTCTCCCATATGCAAACCTAGGTTTTTAAACATAGTACAAATGATGGGAATAGATATACGCCATAAAGTAGGAAGGAGACCATGGAATCCGAAGGAGACTCAAGGGAAGACTAACAGAATGCAGGTGACCAGAGCAGAAGGGAGATTATTGCGGGGAGGAGGGGCACACAGGACAGTAGCAGAGCTATGGTGGAGGTGCAGGAAGAGCAGCAAACACGAAATACATACAAAAACGACTTGGCATTCTGTGTTTTGAAAATGGGTTAATAATGTTAACTGATTGCATAAAGAAAAATACATTAGTGAGGAAAAGACCAATTTGGCTGATTCTCATTTGGACCCAGTTTCAATTCAATGGCACAGTCCTCTCTCTCTCTCTCTCTCTCTCTCTCTCTCTCTCTCTCTCTCTCTCCCTCCCTCCTTCTCTTCACCTCCCCCTCTCTCTCACATACACTATACATATATGTATACATATATATATGAATACATCTCATAACCAGCTTTTCTTGGTGGTATTACAATAGTTAAGTTGAGGCTAGCTTAAACTTGAGGGGGATGCCCTGCCCCTGGAAATACTCAAGATATCCTAGGTCAAAGGCAAGAGTGGCAGAAACTCAGAAATGGCCTAATAAATTACAAAGCTCAAAGATCACATACCTCACATCCCCGACCCTATAGACACTGCCGAAGAGCAGATCTGGAGGCTAAACTGTCCAAGACTTATTGTATTGATGCTGAAAGTGGGCCAAAAGCTTTTTCTTTTAGCTTTTTGAGACTGGAAATGTAAGAAACATACATATTGAGACCAGACTAACAGTTTGCAGAGGCTCCAATAACATTGGTGGGGCCAAGAATGAACAGCACAGTTTTATAGTTACCACTGTTTTTAAGATATGTTAGTAGCCTGATAGAAGAGAAAATGGCAAATAGCTTTGAATGTACTGTCACAAGAGACAGTTTCCTGACTAGAATGCCAGTAGGATTGGCACTGACATCAACAATTAATAAACGCGACTTCATAAAATTGAAAAGCTTCTGCAAGGCAAGGGACACCATCAAAAGGACAAAACAGCAGCCTACAGAATAGGAAAAGATCTTCATCAACCTCACATCTGACAGAGGGCTCAGCTCCAAAATATATAAAGAATTCAAAAAACTAGTCATCAAAAAGTTAATCCAATTTAAAAATGGGGTATATATTTAAACAGAGAATTCTCAACAGAAGAATCTCAAATGGTTAAGACATACTTGAATGCTCAACATCCTTAGCTATCATGGAAATGCAAATCAAATCAACTCTGAGATTCCATCTTACACTTGTCAGTATGGCTGAGGTCAAAACCACAAATGACAGTTTATGTTGGAATAGGATGTGGACCACAGGAACACTCCTCCATTGCTGGTGGGATTGTAAACTTGTACAGCCACTTTGAAAATAAATATGATAATTTCTCAAAAAATTGGGAATTGATCTATCTCAAAACCCAGCTATATACCACTTTGGGGCATATACCGAAAGGATGCTCAATCATACTACAAGGACATTTGCTCCACTATGTTCAGAGTAGCTTTATTTGTAATAGCCAGAACCTGAAAACAATCTAGATGTCTCTTAACTGAACAATGAATAAAGAAAATGTGTTACATTTACACAATGAAGTACTCCTTACCTGAAAAATGAACAATGACATCAGGAAATTTGAAGGCAAATGGATGGTAACTCAGACCCCAAAAGACAAACATGGAATATGCTCACTTATAAGTGGATATTACCTGTAAAGTAAAGGATAACCAGGCTACAATTCACAAATTCAAAGAAGCTAAGTAAGAAGGAGGGTTCAAGGGGAGCATGCATGGATCTCCCAGGAATGTGGAATAATAGATCTCATGGATGGACTGGGGACAGGTGGAGATGAGAACATGAGAAACTGAGTTGAGCTGTGGATGAATGGGGAGAGTCCTGGAAGAGATGATTATAAAGGGGGGTTTGGGGGTCAAGTACAAACCTAGCACAAGGGAAACTCCCAGGAATCTACAATGATGACCACAGTAAGACTCTTAGCAATAGTGGATGCATGACCTGAACCGGCCATCTCCTGTAATGAGGCAGAATTTCAAATGGAAGGATTGAGATGTTGGCCCAACCACAAAGCCTTTGACCTATAGTCTGTCCTGTTTATGGGATGTATGGGGAGTCAGGGTGACACAAGGACTGTAGCAGTGACCAACTAATCACTGGTCTAACCTGAGACCTATCCCACAAGAGTGAGTCCACTCCTGACACTGCCTGGAGGCCCAGGAGCCAGAGGCTGGATGGTCCAGGGACCTAGGATAGAACCAAACAGGACTGGATAAAGAAAGTCAACATAATGATGCCTAATGATAGTCTGCTGTACTCATAGACAGGTGAATTGTCATCAGAGAGGCTTCATCTAGGAACGGATGAAACAGATACAGAGACTCACAGCCAAGCATCAGGCAGAGCTCAGGAAATCATGCTAAAGAGGGAAAGGAAGAATTATACAAGCCAGGAGATCAAGAATATCACAAGAAAACCCACAGAATCAACTAACCTGGGCTCATAGGATCTCACAGAGTCTGAACCAACAACCAGCAAGCCTGCATGAGACTGACTTAGGCCCTCTGCATATATGTGACAGTTGTGCAGCTTGATCTACTTGTGGGACTCCTAACAGTGAGAGTAGGGGCTGTCTTTCTGATTCTTTTGCTGGCTTTTGGGAATCTATTCCTCAGCCTGGGTCTCCTTGCCCAGTTTTAAAACAAGGGAAGGAGCTTACTCTTACAGCAATTAGATATGTCATGTTTTGTTTGATATCCATGGGAGGTCTGCCCCTTTCTGAAAAGAAACAGAGGAGTAGTGGATAGTGGATTGGGAGGGTAGGGGAGGTAGGGGAGAGGAGGGAGAAGAAACTGCCATTGATATATAAAATAAATAAATAAATAAATAAATAAATATTATAATAATAATAAAATGTGTTATTAGCATAAATTAAATATGGTCATGAGTTTCATTATAAAAATTTCATACCCATACATAGTATGTTTTTATCATTTTCCAATCATACATATGTTACCCACTTTTATCCCCCATTTCACTCTTGCTAATCTCCTTCCTGTTTTTTATGTGTGTGTGTTTCATTAAAGCTATTTACAGAAGCATGGGTGAGAGTTCGTTTACAGGCATACAGATCCAGTGACTACATCACTGAAGATAATGTCTTTTCTCCCCAGCAATCAATTGTTAATTGCCTGTAAATCTTCATAGAGAATCTCTCCCTTCTGTGGCAGGGATGGAGGGTGGGAGGGTATGGCTCTGTCTTATGTAGATCTTATGCAAGTAATCACAGTTGCTATGAGCTCAAGAATAGAGTGCAAAGCCATAGCATGCCTGAAAAATCACTATTTCATACCTCTTCCTCTCACAGTCTCTCCATCCTTTCTTCTGCTATGTTTCCTGAGCCTTAACGGGGTGATATGAATGTCCTGTTTATTGTTGAGCACCCAATTATCCCTTATTATCAATATCTTGAGTAGCGTTAAGTCTCTGCATTTACCACAGACCACTGCAAAAAGAAGCATCTCCAAAGATAATAACAGCACTACTCTATGGATATGACCAGCATTATTTAGAAGGCGATTTGACAGGTGTACCAGATTTATTTAGGAAAGCAACAATAGCTTCCTATTTAGGGCTTAAGGCCTTCCCAGCCATGGGCTTTTGACTGGATTTATAATACCAGACATAAATTACCTGCTATGTAGAAGGCCTCAAATCCAATAAGAAAGTGTTTGGTTCCCCCATAACAGACTTCCCATTGTTATACCAGTGTAGTGACGGTGCCTGTACTGTGTTGTTACATACAGGGTCTACAGCTGTGTAAAATTCTTAGCGAGGATTTGCTTTCAGCAACCAGTATAGCATCTTCTGACATGATAAGGGCTGGCCAGCAGAAAGGACTACCAGCCTGGTTCTAACTTGAATTCTCTACATTCTGTAACCAATACAGCATCTTGAGCAATAGGATCTTACCATGTAAGTCTAGGTGGGTGACTACAGCAGTAACAATTGTCTATTACTTTTGATTGAACATTTCCCTACCCTCTTCTCTCCTCTATCTCTTTGACCCCACTCCTCACTTAAACCTTTCTGTCCCAATTTTCTCCCTTCCACTTTGATATAATGTGAATTTTTCCCATCTTGTGAGCCCTGTTCTACTCTTCTGAGTTCTATACACACCTACTTCCACATAAATGCAAATATTCAAAAGTTAGAAGCTAGGATCCACATATTTAAAAAAAAAAGAGAGCACACAGTATTTCTGGCCTGAATTACCTTACTTAATACAATGTTTTCCACTTATGCTCATTTTTATGATTTTATTTTTTTGTGTACCAATTCCATTTTGTATATTGCCACATTTTCTAATTGTTTTAATATAAAAGGTTTTTAACCACTGTTCCCCCTCCCTTTTCTCCTCCCAGTCATCCCCCAGCTTCCTCCCCAGAGGGGGGGAAGGTTTGGGCGGGGGGGCGGGGAGTTAGTATAGTCTGGCATATCGAATTGAGGCAGAACCAAGCTCTCCTGCCCCGTAAGGCTGAGCAAGGTATCTCTCTAGTTCATGCACTAGGGATAAATCCTGGTTCCACTGCCAGACACCCCACAAACTACCCATGCCACACAACTGTCATCCACATTGAGAAAACCTAGTTCAGCCCCATGCAGGTTTCCCATCTGTCAATCCTAAATCAGTGAGCACCCAATAGTTCGGATTAACTGTCTCTGCGTTTCCTCATCATGTTCTTGACCCCTTTGCTCATATAATCCTTCCTCCCTCTCTTTGACTGGACTGGGATCTTGACCAAGTGCCCAACTGTGAATCTCTGCATCTGTTTCCATCAGTTCCTGGATGAAGATTCTATGATGAGAATTAGTGTGGTCATGACTTTGATTACTAGAGTAGGCCAGTTGAGGCACCCTCTACATTATTGCTTAGAGTCTTAGCTGGAGACATCTTTGTAGATTCCTGGGATTTCCCTAGCACCAGGTTTCTCCCTAACCCCATAATGTCTCCCTCTATCAAGATGTCTGTTTTGTTGTTCTCCCTCTCTGTCCCTCCCCCAACTCACTGTCTCATTTTCTCATGTTCTCTTCTCATCTCCTCTTACCCCCTTGCCCCTATAATCACAATTTACTCATGAGACCTTTTCTATTTCCCATTTCCAGGTGGATCCATGGATGCCTTTCTTAGGGTCCTCCTTGTTACCTAGCTGCTCAGAAGTTGTGGATTGTAGCCTGGTCATCCCTTAGCTTACATCTAAAAAATCCTATATGCCACATTTTCATTATCCAGTCATCAAGTGATGAACAACTAAACTGATTCCATTTTGCTGCTGCTGCTGCTGTGGGAAGCTAATTTTCTGGGTCAGATTTTCTTTTAACTGGGTTCAAAACTAGGACACTTCTAAGCCGCTCCTACTTCCTGTGTCCTTGTTGCTTATGCTCACAGGTATGAGATTGTAGTGCAAAGGTTGTCTCTACTTACTTCTTCCTCTCCGTCACCGACAGCCTTTGCCCCAAACAACTGCATACGTGTTGGATCTTGTCTTGTCAGCTGCTTTTTGAAAGTTCTAAGCACACATAAATTGTACTATTTGTGGGGTCTAAGAAAGCAAATGGTCTGGTGGCATATGGACTATGCCACTCAACAGCCGATGGGTAGAAGGAAGAAGGTCCTCACTTGTGAATGAAAACAGATGGCCTTTCATAGAGGAATAACCCAAGTGCTGATTAGTTCATCGGTGGTCCATGTCCAAAAGCAGAACAACAGACACAAATTTTATGCTCTCTGGTAGACAATAGCCCAAATAGCCAGAAAAAGAAAAGCAAGATGCCATAAAGATTCTCCATCCCTTTCCACTCCCTGTCACAAGTGCCTTCTCTCTTTTTATTTTTAGTTAAAAGTTGGATTTGGGGTGTAGGGATTGAGATAAGGTCTGTATATATGGCCCTGGCTATCCTGGAGCTAACTTTGTAGACTAAGGTGGACTCAAACTACTTGATTCTGTCTCCAAAGTGCTGGGATTAAAGGTATGTGCCAACACACCTACCTGTTTTGAATTAAATTTTTTATTTGTATTCTCATTTTATTTTTTTCTTTCTTTGATTATAGGCCTTTAGTAAAGGCTATTTAGTTCCAACAGAGTAAACCAGACAGCAGTTCATATCATATATATATGTGTGTGTGTATATATATTCATTTTTTGTTTTGCTTGGCTTCTGAGATGAAGCTCCCAATGGCCCAGGTTTTATGTATATCCAAGGATGACCATGAATTTCTGATCCTATACCTCCACTTCCCAAATAATAGAATTACAGGCATGTATCACTATACTCTGCTGCTCTATTTCTTTTTCCCTCCTGTTCATTTTCTTCACTTTTATACTTCCCTTATGTTATCAGATATTAAATTTGAGAATCAAAGTTGTCTTGTCTTTACCTTCTCCACCCCAACAGATTCTCAATATGGAACACAGATTGGACTTGGGGCTATAATCTTCTCATCCTCAGCCTCTTGGTGCTGAATTTGTTTTAGGTTGTCTGCATCCATCTTCCTCTTTTCTTTTCTCCCTTATCCTTACATTGAGCTACGTTATCTCCTTCCTTCTTGTCTACTGTTCCTTCTGTTTATTATCTGTTTTTGCTCTATTGTTCTTGTACAGATAACTGGTCTTTTAATATTTGTTTTTATTTTGTGTGAGTTGGTGTTTTGCCTGCATGTATAACTGTAAGGGTGTCAGATCTTGGAATTACAGACAGTTGTTAGCTGCCATGTGGGTGCTGGGAATTGAACCCGGGTCCTCTGGAAGAACAGTCAGTGCTCTTAACCACTGAGCCATCTCTCCAGCCCCCTGATAACTGCCCTTATTCAGCTTACTTTCTTTCCATATCTGCTGTTTGCAACTAAATCTAGTATACACCATACTGACTTATTCCTTTATTTCTCAAAAGATATTAGAGTGGAGAGGGTATTATTTTTATCTGGTTATTACTGCATTTTAAATTGCTTAGTACTCATCAATTCCATAGGGTTGCATGGTTTTATTTCCTCAATTATTACAGATAGCTTTGATAAACTCAGTAATTTGTGTTACAAGTTATCTTTCAGGAACTGAAATCTAGTTCTGTGTCCTCTTAGATTTTAGAGTGTCTGTTGAGAAATATGCTGTTATTCTGATAGAGATTTTCCTTTATATAGGACTTGATGATTTCTCTCAGGCCACTTTCAACAGTATATTCTTTTCTTGTTCTGCATACTTGTTTTTTTAATTATAATATTATGTAGGGAGGTTACTGGAAGTAAAGATTGTTCTTAATATAATAATTGGACTCCAAACCAATAGGTAGGTAATTCAAAAGGAAAAAAAATCAGTGGTGCCTTCATTGTGGATTCTGGGATAAACATCATGGCTAAAAGCAACCTAGGGGAGGACAGGGTTTATTTCATCTTACAGCTCTCAGATCACAGTCTATTGCTAGGTAAAGTCAAAGCAGGAAGCAAAGGCAGAAACCTGGAGGCAGGAACTGAAGTACAGGTCAGAAAGGAATGCAGTTTAACTAGTTTGCTCAATTTCCTTTCTTATTTTATGTTTTTTGTTGGGAGCCTAGCCTTTAATGGCTGAGTCATCTCCCCAGCCCCCTTTCTTATTTTATATACCCCAAGATCACCAACCACAGTGAGCTGGACCACACCATATCAATCGTTAATGATGAAATCCCACAGACTTGTCTACAGACAATCTGATGAAAGCAGTTTCTAAACTGAGGTTTTTCTTCCCAGATAACTCTAGCTTTCCAAGTTGGAAAAAAAAGAACAGAATCTACTACTTTGCTAGTCAATTATGAAATATAACTTTTAAAAGGACTTATAAGGGGAAATGTCTTATATGGCTAAATAATGATACTTTTATAAGTCAATGTATAATAAACAAAAATCTCCCTATCAGCCTGAGATACTTCATTGTAAGTTATTGGTCAGGGAAGCCTCAGAACCCCCTAAAGAAAAGCAGTACAGACTCTTGCTTGTACTCTTGGTAACCAATTAGACTCAAATGCTAAGACCTTGTTGCTGAAGATACCATACACCTTGATTGCACATTATAGAGAAATTATCTGAAACTAACTTGAAATCTTATTCCCTGCTGGCCAGTTTTCATATTGCTGGAAGGTACTATGCAAGATTCTGGGAGAGAAAAAAAGCCACCAACAGTTTTGATCACCTGTGAACTACAATGCTGCATTAATCTTTTTTCTGTCATAAAATACCATGACTAGGGCAACTTATAAGTGAAGGGAGTTTATTTGGTCTTACAGTTCCAGAAGGAGAGTCCATATGCCAAGAAAGGTATGTCAGTAGATTGATGATGGGTAAAGCTCAGAGAGTACATATGCAACCACAAACACAAAATGGAGAGAGTAAAGAAGTGGGCTCTGAAATCTTAAAGCCCTAGTGACATTCCTTCTCCAGCAAGACTCTACCTCCTAAAGGTTCCATAACCTCCCCAACCAGTATCACCAAGTGTTCAAATACCTGAGCCTGTGAAATACAATTGTCATTGAAACCATCACAAATGCCAACCTGTTAGACAAGGTGTGTCTACAGTGGCATGACTGTTATGGAGGTAACCAACCACTCTTGGATTGGATTGGAGGCCCACTTAACAGGAGGAAATACATACTGAACTGGCTCACAAACATGACTGTATCCTAGGTCCTGATCATAGGTGGGGAGCACTTACTACTTTTGTTTAGTTAGATTCACATTGAACCAAACTGTCTTCTACATAGTTATGTTCTTAACCCATAGACAAATGCTCTTTGCAGTGAATGTGAGGGAATACAGACTCATAGCGCATGGTAGTTTGAACATAATTGGCTCCCGGAAGCTCACTGGGAGTTGCACTATTAGGAGATGTGGCTTTGTTGGAATGGGTATGGTGTTGTTGGAGGAAGTGTCTCACTGTGAGGACTAGATTTGAAGTCTCCTATGCTCAGGAACTACTCAATGTCTCGGTTGACTCCTTGTTGCCTGCAAGATGTGCTCCTTGTCATAATGATAGTAGATTGAACCTCTGAAACTGTAAGCAAATCACTTTAATTAAATGTTTTCTTTATCAGAATTGCCATGGTCATGCTGTCTCTTCACAGCAACAGAAACCCTAAGACATAGCTTCTTAAGATGCTAAGAATAAGTGACAGTTGAGTGTTTATCCCTAAATAGGAAATTTAACCCCCTCTAAGGCTCAGAGAACATTGCAAAAAAGGGAGTGGGAAGAATGTAGGAGTCAGAAGACAAGAAAAGGGACTGCGAAGTGCGTTCTTCTGTGTATGACACAGCCATTGTAATCACTAATTCACAGTAGCTGGAGTTAGTGCACTGAACTTTCCCAAGACTTAAGTATGTAAATCTGGGTCAAGGAGAGGATTCTGGAGTCCTGCGGGGAGCAGTGGAAGCCCTGAAACTGTAAAGTTCTGAGTAAATGGGAGTTGTTGATATGAGCCGACGTGACAAGGACCAGATCCTCAGACTCCTTGGAAAATAACAACACCTTTCCCCTGGGGTAAAGTCCAGAGGGATGACAAAAGCCTTCAGTCCATATAAGGATAGTCTGCAGACAATGTCCATCATACCTCTCTCCCACTTATTTATGGTCTGAAGACTTCTCCCTTACAGAGAGCTCCTACAGAGATTAGTTCAATCTGTAAACAAAATAAAACAAATTTAACGTGGGAGAGGGTCTTGTAGGGAGAAGAGGAGCTAGGGGCTAACAGGGGTGGGAAGGGGGCTGAGAAAGGCTGAGGGCAGGAACAGTCAGAGGGCATCATATACAGGCAGCAGAGATGGTGCAGCTCTTAAGACTGCGGTCTGCTCTTCCAGAGGAACCAAATCTAGTTCCCAGAACCCATATCAGGTAACTCAAAACTGCCAATGACTCTAGCTCCAGGGGAGCCAATGTCCTCTTCTGTCCTTCATGGACCTGTACACTGCACACACACACACACACACACACACACACACACACTAAATAAATAAATAAATAAATAAATAATTGAAGTTGTCAAAAATAATCAATTAAAAAATCTCAACAAAATTGGCTGTGGTGGCAGCACACCTTTAATCCCATGACTTGGGAAGCAGAGGCAGGCAGATCTCTGAGTTCGAGCCCAGCCTGGTCTACAAAGTGAGTTCCAAAGCACGCAGGGCTGTTACACAGAGAAATCTTGTCTTGAAAAAAAAAGACTTCAAGAAAAGATAAATAAAACTGTTGGTGGATTTAAGACATGTCTATGCCACATTTGGGCTTTTTTACAGATTATAATTTCAAAAAACCTCCCAAAACTTGTTATACAATAGAGAACTTCAAACGTTTTTGGATACATGTTAATACTTTAGGAGTATAATGATGAGATGATTTCACTTTAAAAGAATCTATTTTCAAGACAAGTGTTAAATAGTATGTATGATGTCTATGATTTGACTAAAAACAATTGTGTGGGAAATGTGTAGTAGTTAGATAAATTAATCAAATAAAGTAAGTCATGCCTTGTTAACACTGAAACTGAGTTATTGGTACACAGTAGTTTGCTATGATGGTCTCTACAATCACCTTTTCATAATGAAATATAAAGGCAAGAGTTGCAAAAGACTTGCAAGTCATATTATCGTAAAGCATAATGGCAGCCCTCAGGCTATAAACAATGATCTGCGTGATTCTTTGTTGCTATGAAACAATAGTTACTGAAAACACAGACAAGTTATTGAAATTCCACATTTTGTACAGAGCAACAACCACATGAATTTTGGATCCAAAACAAGAAATATATAGTTATGTTTTGTTGTTGCTATGTCCATAGACCAAGCAAGAAAATTCCATGACAAAACTTGCAGATTAGGAAGAGATTGGATGAAAACCCCATTTAAAATAGTATGTCCCTCTTTTGTCCATTTTTATTTCACTTTATTTTTTCGATCTGTCCAGTTTTTTTATTATTATGTTTTTAAATTTTTTATACAATATATTTGATCCTATTCTTTCTCTTCCCCCAACTCTTCCCAGATCTTCCTTGCCTCCCTCCCCACACTGTCATGTTCTTTCTCTCTCAAAAAAGAACAAAACAAAACCCAACAAACTGTACCACCACAACAAAAAGCACACAAAAAATATGGAGTCCATTTTGTGTTTGTCAACCGCTAGTGAGCATGAACATGAGGGAAGCCTGGAGTGTAGTTGATATACCCAGTGTCACTCCACTGGAAAAACTGATTTGTCCTCTCCCAGCAGGTAGTAATTGCAAAGAGTTTCTTGATTATGGGTGGGACTTTTTGCTTACTTCCCTCATCTGTGATGAGAATTTTTTCTGGCTTGAATTTGAACAAGTGTTTTGCATGCTGTTACAGTCTTTGTGAGTTTGTAACATCATCTGTGTTGTGTAAAACACTGTCGGAAAGTCTACTGGGCCCTGGTGTGGGAAAAAAGCTACTCAATGGTGAGAAGAGCAGATATGATCATTTTGATTTTAGAAAGCCATAGCATTTCAAGAAGAACACAGGGTCAGCCTGATCTTGAAGGAATGTCTGCCATCCTACTTGGAAACTACTTCATTTTGAGAGTCTCAGATTGAAGGAGATACAGAGGAATTGTAAAAGAAGACATTTTAGTTGTGGCCATTGGGAAATGTTTGCAAATGTATGAAAATTTTAAAGTATATAAAATTAAATGTTTCTGATTTAAAAATACTCTTTCAGTAAATTTGAATAACTTTGAGGCCAATTTGCAATGATTTTATTAATCAAATAGATTTTGAGAAAAGTACTTCCATGTAATGCTTCAAAACCTGAAACTAACTCTTCTTGTAGTTTTTAAAAGTTTTTTAGTTCAATTGTATTTGAAAACAGGGTGTATTATTTTGTCTTTTTGCTTTTTACATTTTCATCAACATTTCTGAGTTTATACACGGGCTGAAAATAAATGCCTATAGCAACAGCTTCTGCTTCTGAGTAACAATGTTGCTACTGTTCTGCTTTTCCTACTTGTGAAATTTTAAAAATCTTTCAGTGCTTTTGCATTTTATATTTATTTACTATTTGATAAGTTTTTTTATTTGCACACTTTTTATCAGTGTCTGATATTTTGATACCATATGATTTTGTGTCAAAACTGAGGGTATAAGACAGGCACAGGTGGTGTGCACACCTTTGATCCCAGCACTCGAGAGGCAAAGACAAGTGAATCTCTGTGAGTTTGAAGCCAGCCTTGTGTACCAAGTGAGTTCCAGGACAGCCAGTGCTGTTCACACAGAAACACTCTGTCTTGAAAAAAAATGAGGGAATGAAAGCTAACTAGAATTTCCATTTGGAGATATTTGATCAAATGCTTTACCTTGTGTGGCATTTTTTTAAACCTTGTAAGCCATTTATATTTATATATGCTAATAACTATACGTATTTTAAAATTTAGAGAGTGACTTATTGTTCTTTTGGATTGTAAATCTAATTTACATAATAAATTTATTGTTCCTACTCTGTGTCTTCTATCAGCAGTTACTTTTCTTTTGTGGTAAGAACATTTAATCTGAGATCTGCTCTGGTAACCGCCTTTAAATGTTCGGTATAGTATTGGAAATTAAAGGCACACAGCTACACAATGGGTCCTTACAACCTGTTCTTGTTTCCCTGTTAAACTGCACACACCCTGAATAGCAGCTTCACATTTCTGCCTCCATCCTCCCTCTCGCCAACTACCATTTACTCTCTGCTTCTATTTGATTATTTTACAGTCCACATATAAGTGGAGTCATAGTATATCTGTCTTATAATCAGCTTACTACCCTTAGCATAATGTCCTCAAGTTTCATCCATGGTATCACACTCCACAATATCTTTCTACTTGAGACATGCAACTACCAGTTCATGATCTTCCCGCCCAGCCTCCACAATGCTAGGATTATAGTTGTCACTATGTGAGGGGTGTGTGTGTGTGTGTGTGTGTGTGTGTGTGTGTGTTTGTGTGCACGCGCGCGCGCGCACATCCATCTGTCTGTCCCCCGTCCACCTGTTTGTCTGACTGCACAACCAGTCTTCCAGCTATCTGTCTGTCTGACCATCTGTCTGTCCCTCTGGTCGTCTGTCTGTCTATCCATCTACCTTTCTGTTCGTCTGACCATCCCTCTGTCCCTCTGGGTGTCTGTCCATTCGTTCAACCATCTGTTTGTCTGTCTGTCTGACCATCTATCCATCTGGTCATCTTTTCATCCATCTGTCTGTTCATCTGTCTGTTCATCTGTCCACCCATTCGTCTATCTGTCTGATCAACCATCTGTCTTGTCTTTCTGGTTATCTGTCTGTTCATCTGTCTCTCTGATCATCCATCTGTCCCTCTGGTTGTCTATTCATCTGTCCATATGTCTGATAATCCATCTTTCTGTCCCTCTGATCATCTGTCCATCTGTTCATCTATCTGTCTGACCACCCCTCCAGCTATCTGTCTGTCCATCTGTCTGTCTGATCATCTATCCATCTGTCTGTCCCTTTGGCTGTCTGGCTGTCTGCCTACCTGTCTGTCTGTCTCTGGTGCTTAGGATTAAATCCAGGGTCTTAAGCATGCTAAACATGTACTTTATCACTGCAGGCCTTCAATATTTTTGAAAGGTACTGAAGTGCATAAAGTAACTTTGGAACATGCCTTATGATGATTCATAACATTTACAAAGTCAGAGGGTGTAGCTCTTCAAGTATTTTTTTGAACTAACATAAGAACTATTAAGTCAAAACTCATTCTGTTGATTATCTTCTCCCCATTCTGATTTCCCTTTGTCCTCTTTGGTACTCTTCTGCTATCTCAACTACAAAGAAAAATGAAGTCTGCACAACAATGGATGGATCTGGAAAGTATAATATTAATCCAGTGACTCAGACTCATACAAATCCTAGCTTTTAATGTTCATATGTATGTTGTGGGGGTGAGAGTGTATATAGGCTATGAAATTAGATAGGGACTGACTACAAAGGAGAGGGTGTTAAGGAAAGAGTGAGCAATGAAACATATTTTTGAGACATTTCTATGCCATTTTCCATAGAGTCTATGCCATTTATACCAACAACATACTAAAGTCTTAATGATATATCAGTGTAGATTTGATTTTCATCCCCCTAATGGTCAATGATATTGACCACCTTGGTTTATTTTTAATTATCATATATAGTATTACATTCCATCATAGCGCTTTTCTTTTTTTCACTTAGATAAAAACAGATTTATTTTGACCAAGAGTTTGAAGATAAAGTCTACCCTAGCTAGGAAGGCACCACAACCAAGTGTGAGTCTGCTTGTTTATACCTTGGTGGTCCATTGAGACGCATAGACTTTAGACACAAACCAAGGCTAGGATCTAAGCCATAAGTACTGTCCATATATATTCTGAGTCTGTCTGCCAAGTCCCATGTCCAAAAGTCGTTGTATCCACAACTTCCTGAAACACTGTCACAAACTGGGGGTGAACTGTTCAAAATACAAGGACCTGTGGGGGACATTCCATGTTCAAACTCAAAAACACCTGAGTAAAACTTTCACAAAATAGATTCTACTTTTTGTGGTCTACATTAGTGATTTTCTATTTTGTTCTAATCCCTAATTTAGTAATCTACATTAGTGATTTTTTATTCTGTTCTACTCTTAGACTTCTTTGAATGGCTGTTAGGCTACACACAGTATAACACTTTTCAATGCTGTTTTTTGTTGATTCTCTTTCCCTTGCTTCTCCTTCAAATACATGCTGGTCATTTATGTCTTCTATTGCAAAATGTCTATTTAAGCAAACTCTAATTTTTGAAGCCAGCTATCTAGTCTTTTTATTGTTTTACTGTTGAGTTGTATGAGTTTCTCATACTTTTGATTATTAATCTCTCATCTGATACATGGTTTACAAATATTTTCTGCTTTCCATATGTTGCCTTTTCATTATATTCAAGGATTCTTCTGCTTTACTCTCTGTAACATTTTATATTTGAACTAACTGCTACAAAATCATGAATTGAGCTATTTATCATTCTACAAAAATTATGGGACACTTTTATCATCAATCAGTATGGATTAGTCTCTTTATTTTATCTTATTTTTCTTTCTTTTTTGATTTGTATGTGAAGGGGAGGCAGAGAGAGAGAGAGAGAGAGAGAGAGAGAGAGAGAGAGAGAGAGAGAGAGAGAGATCTCATTACATAACCCAGGCTTGCTTCAAACCACAATTCTCTTGCCTCCACTTCTAAAGTACTGGGATTACAGATGTATACCACCATACTCAGCTATTTTGCTTTCTTTGTTATCATTCATCTGCTGTCTCATTCCCCTGTCTCCACCACAGATAAACATGGCATATGCAATATGGTGTGTATATTTTTCTACTTTAAAAACACATCCATCCAGTGGGTTTCACAGCTTGTTATTGTACGTTTTCTCAGAATTTATATTTTCATATTTTGAGTTCTTTCTCAGAAATATTCCCTCCCTCTCTATCTAGGCTTGTTATATTTGTGATTGCCTTTATCAGTTCCATCAGTGCAGGTTTTATTAAGCATAATGTCTCTCAGTCCAGTGATATTATGTTGCTACTATTTGCTTTGCTTCAAAATTGAAGCTTTTATCTAATTGGGCCTGTTTCACATCATAAAAGACTGTTCTCAGTGTGTCCGGGTCAGGGATGCTAGCCACTTTCTGGACAGGGCATAATGATTGGTTGTAAACTGTAATTGGTTTGATAAACATCCCTTCTAATCATTTACAGTGTGCCTTCCTTTATGATAGAGGCTAGAAAGCCAAAGGCTCTATTATTTCTCTAAAACATGAGAGTGCATGTAATTTGTGTTCTACTAATCAAGTATACTCGTGCAAAGATTATCTTTCGAAATGCAGTCAAGTGGAGAGAAAGGAAGCAATGAGAGAGCCTTCCATCTTGCTGCTGTAGTTCTGAAACAGCAGACATGATGGCAGTTCCTGCTTCTCCATATCACAGCTGAGGTAGTGTGCTCCTCAAGCCAAAAGCTGTCACAGAAGATTCCTAATCTTGAAGTTTAGGCTTAGATGATTTGATCTGCACACAGCTGTCAGGAGACTAACATTCTGATGGTGATAGAGGCGGCAGTCGTCCTGCTCTGACAGTTCTTTTAGCTGTCCTAGTAATCATTCACATGCTTAATGCCTGCTCTTCTAGCCCCCCAATGACCTTAGAGGTACCAGATTATTTGTGTTAAATGTATATGATGTTATAATAGCCAGTGTAATTTGTTATGTGAAACTGAAATTTGATATATGTGCTAATCAAAATAAAGTCCTTAGAGACACCAACAGTGTCCTTTCCAACAACTTGCTTTTATTTTGAAGAACCTCCTTAATGCCTATCAGGTGCATATCCTTTTCCCATGACCCACAAACTACAGTGAAAGAAAAGAAGCCTATGCTATGCTAATAGAGAAACTCCTTTCTCTGGGCATTTTGAATCCCTTACCCTCAATAATGCTTTTAATTACACATAGTATCTTTCCTATCAGAATAAATTGACCTGGTAGAGAAGTATCTCACTGTTCTTTGCTTAACACCCAAGTATTGTGTCTAAAAGAAGAAAAGTGACGGGGTGAGACACTGAAAGGACAGGAACAATAAGCATCGAAGGCATTAGGCCTAGGAGCTGATGAAAAAGATCCTCCCAGCTCATTGGGCTGTCTGAAACTGGACCATTCTGCACAAGAGGCAGCCTATAAGCCATCTTCAGAGTGGACAGTTTCCATCCAGTGCTTCTGGTTTACTTCATTCTCATCCCACTCAGGCCCTATCATTCAGTGAACATAAAATACACACTCCTGGGGAAAATCCTTGTATATGCAACACTTCCAGGTGTTAGCTATACACCTACTAGAGTGTGAGGGTCTTGGGCAGCCCAAAAGGACTTCCTACGCAAAGGATGCTAGGCCATACAGATGAGACACAAGTACAGACACAGGAGCTCCCTGAATGTGCTCCTACTCAGCCCTTCACCACTTCTGCATTCAAATCATCCCAGCTGCTTTCAATGTATCTTTCTTCTACTTTATTCTATTCTATTTATAAGCTTTATTTGTTTGAACTGGTATTACTGTTTCACATATGCTTTGAGTTTTCTACCTTTAGATGCATTTGTAATCTCTTATCAACATGTGTTCATACCAAATATTTTCCAACCAAAAGTTCCTAAACAGCCCCCTACTGGAGGTCTAGTATTGAATCACCTATGACCTTTTCCAGAAGACAACCTTAATGGAACTTGGCCTGGGTTAAATTGAGGACTTGGTAGTAATTTGTAGAATTAGCCCACAAAGTAGTAGATTTCATTATGTTATTTTTATATATAATTCATTTTATTAATCCTCTTCTTCCACTCTTCTCTCCGACTTACCTGCCCCCTCCCGTTGCTCTCCTTCTTCCCCAGGGAGCTCCTCTGCATGGTTTTCTGAAATGTGTTTCTGAAATGTGTCTCAAAGTTGAAGAATTTGGAGAAGCAAAATCTAAGATCATGAATTAAGTATGAAATTAATGATTGGTTAGGAAAATCTCTGACACTTCCTTGATGTGGGATGCCTTTCTGTATGCTGTGAATATGCTTTATTACCAATTTGTTAATAAAGAAACTGCTTTAGCCTATGTTATAGCAAAGCATCTTAGAGGCAGGCAGAAAATCCAAGTTGAAATAAAGGGGGGGAGTCAAGGGTTACGCTGCAGGCTGCTCCCCAGAAAACAAGATATAATAAAACACAGGTAAAGCCATGGGGTCACATGGCAATACATAGATTAATGGAAATGGGTTGTTGTAAGAGCTAGTTGATAATGAAACTGAGCCATAGGCCAAACAGTTTATAATTAATATAAGCCTTTATGTGATTATTTGGGACTAAGAGGCTTTGGGCCCAGACCTCCAGGCTAAGTAGAGCCAGAAACTTCGGGCTACACTTCCCTATACTGATTAAGATAACAGATACACTATCTATTGTAGCAGATAAAACATGATACAATTTACAAAAATAAGCTGGGTGGTGGTGCTTGCCTTTAATTCCAGCACTCAGGAGGCAGAGGCAGATGGATCTCTGTGTTCTAAGCAAGCCTGCTCTACAGAGCTAGTTCCAGGACAGCCAGAACTACACAGAGAAACACTCTCTTAAAAAGAAAAAAAACAAAAGGCAACAAACAACAAACAAAACATGACACAACTGCACTGGGGTAACACAATTAAAGACGTTTAATTCTTGTTCTATAAAACCAGAAGTAACATTCTTGCCTGCCAGTGAATGCCTAATTTTCTCTAGCGCACCCCAGTATTTTCCTTAATTTAGAAGGCAGAGAGAGAAACAGACCATTAAGATAGCACAACCTTTTTTTTGTCATGCAGTAATTCTGGTGCTCCACTCATCATCTTAATGGAAGAGGAGGGGTGAGCACTGGCAACCATAATCTGTTGCTAGGCAGCTGTTTCTAGCAAACAGCCCATGCCATAAAAATGGCATGTGGATCTTAGGTAGAGACTAAGCCATCTCAGATATACTACCTTTCTCTTTCAAATAAACATTTTCCAAACAAATCATAGCTAGAAATAAAATTTCAGAAGTTATCAAGAGTAAATGAGGTAATATTTCTTCAATATAAATTAGATATATATTCTTTGAGTGTCGGAATATTGCCCCCAAATGTAAAACTGGTCTTCAGAAGTTTTCATATGTCATTGTGTGAAAAATAGCCTTCCCACTTTTCACCAACATTGAAATAAGCAGAGATGCTTCAAGGGTTAAAAACAAACAAAATTAAAAGTATATGCATTCCTTCTTGATTTTCGAAATGTTCAGATATCTGGAAGACATTGGTCTTTGTGCCCTGCCATTTATATGTGGAAATCCTTACTCCTAATGTGATGATATTAGAAGATAGGGCCTTTGGGAAGTAATGAATTAGGTCAGGACAGCTTCCTGGCTGGAATTAGTGACTATTTGTCAGGATTCTCAGGAGGGACAAAAGTGGTAGAATAAATATGTATTAAAGGGGAGTTATGAGATTGGCTTATGCCATGTGGTCAGGGTATGGCAATGGTAGTCCTCACATTGCAGGTGAGAAAGGTTAGCTGCTCAGTCCATGAGGCTGGATGTTTCCAAAATCCAAATCTGGTGCATCTTCGAATGTTCATAGGGAGTCACTGGTTTTCAGACCATACTGGAAGGACAAAGATGCTGGATTCTGATGTCAATAAAGGAGAGCACCATGAGTACCAACAACCACAGCGTAGACCAACTCACAGAGAGGGTAGCTGAACTTGCCAGCAAGCAAAAGAAAGCAAGCAAAAAAAAAAAAAAAAAAAAAAGCTTTCCCTTCAACCTCCTCCTATGTCACTCACACTTAAAGGCTGTCTTTCTGCTTCCATTAACCTAATTAAGGAAGTCACTTGCAAATATAGCCAGAGATTCGTCTCTTAGTTGATTCCAGACCCAGTCAAAGGGATCTCTCTTCCATCGGCCCTAGGAGAATGAGAACGAACGTTTGTTCTTTAAGCCATCTATAAAGTAGGTAAGCAAGTGACCAAAGACACTTTTGCTAGAAGCTTGATCTGAAAGGGACTAGATTCTGAAAGTATGATAAATATATGTTTGTCACCAGACTATGAAAAATTGTTAAAGCTGGGTAGTGGTAGTTCTGTTCTGTTTTGTTTGGATGAAATTTATGCTCATTCTTGTTCTTAAGCTATTTTTATGGATCTGGCAAGACTACCCTCAGCAGGGGTCTGCCTCCTCTGAACATCATCACTAGGGAGCATGAAGTCTAGTTGTATTTTTTGGTGGTCACTATGGAGATGCATACTAGGATACTTGTGGCTTTTATCAGAGGAAACTCCATTTGGGTCCTTCCCATGCCTCCAGCCAGACACAGTAAATATGTGCCCCTGTCACTGACCAGGTGACAATGAATGCTAGATCTTTTCATGTAACAACACTCATTTACACAAGAGTACCTGTTCTTCTGACCTGCAATCTCCACTTTTCTTCAAGTCTAAATCTTGATCTTGTTGGAAGTCACTCAATCATAGGCAGTCCATTCCTACCAGACAGACAGGGTTGCATGAAGATTTCCGAGGGAAAGACATGTTAAGGGAAATGCACCAGCAGAATTTACCTACAAAGTTCTCACAAACATCATTTCTTTTCCCAAGTGTTTCTTCCCTTCTCCACCCATCAGGATCACTAGCCACACCATTTCCCAAACAGCCCCTACTCTCCCGACTTCCACCCTGACAGCAGATAGGTTATCCAGTTCCTCAGAATCCCTCTACTTACCCTTACTGGGACATTTTAACTTCCTTTCTCTACTTGTATTCTCTGCCCACTACTGCATACTCTCTGAACAACTGGGATTGTTCATTTTTATTCAAGTTGATAACTTTGCACTAAGGTTCCCATCAATAAAACAAAGAAGAAAAATGAAAAGCTCTGCTAATTGAGCTTCATTGTCTCACAAAGCTATATTGTGTGAGATGTGATTTCTCGAGTGCTACTTGTACAACATGAACATCATAGAATTTTATCATTTGGAGGGGAGCCATTGTGTTTGGGGGAATCCATCTGTAGAAGTCATTAAACTAGACACTGTCGGATGGAAAGTAGAGAGGAAACACACATTATGGGTCAAGTGAAATACATGGAACATGTTTTTACTGCAAGCTGATCAAGGTGCCTGTCCCCACAAGCTACACTCACTGCCTGACCCTCAAAATCCACGAATGGGAATTTACATGTTTGGTTTATTTGAGCTTTCAGAATTAGACAACTACATAAGATTACAGTGCTTAAAACAACTTTAGGGTATGGGCACATTTAATTTCTTACTTAATTGATTAATTAATTATTGCAATCCTGGGGGTCAAACCCAGCTTTTCTGTATGCTAGGCAAAGTGTATGCTAAGAGTAATCTATCACTAAAGTACTCCTGTAGCCCGAATTTTTTAAGTAGTCCATTTTAAAACTGGTCTCTTTCTAATAAAAGTACTAATATTGTTTAAAACAACTTAGCCTTGGGGGCTGGAGTGATGACTGAACTGTTATGTACTGCTGTTGCAAAGGACCCACATTATCTGCCCAGCCACCAAGCAACTCACTATCACCTATAGCAGTGGTTCAAGACCTCTTTGACAAGTCTCTATCTCCAAAAATATTTACATTACAATCCACGACAGTATCAAAATTACAGTTCTAAAGTAGCAACAAAATGATTTTATGGTCGAGGGTCACCACAACATGAGGAAGCATATTAACAAGTCTCAGCATTAGGGAAGCTGAGGATCCCTGCTGTAGCGCATTCAGCTCTAGGGGATCCAATGCTCTCTTCTGGCCTCCCTGGACATCCATACTCATGGAGACTTACTGCCCCATGGACACACTTAGTTAAAACAATTAAAGAAGATGGCTTTAGAAAAAGACCCTGTCTCAGGCTTCTCCCCCAAAGTAACCCCTTAGGCACTGAATCTTTTCTGGAGCTCACAAAGGTCATGAAGTTCCAATCCCAGGACAGAAAAGCATAGGAGCCAACATGTAAAGAAACACACTGGGTTTGCACAGCACAGATTTCCTTGGCCACATTCTTTCCAGTTGACAACCAAAAGAGCATTCCTAAAATCCGACTCTCCTCAAACTGACACACACAAAAAAAAAACAAACTCTCCAGAAATGTCCACACATAAGTCGAGGTGGAGGAGATGGGGGGGGGAATCTTGTAAAGCTGCCTCTAGGAAAGGGATTAGTTCTGTACTGAGGTAGGTTCCAAAGGGTTGTTAAGAGACCAGCATTAGCAATTCTTTCCAACTCCCATTCAAGGATATCATTGGTAGCTTGGCCTGGACCTTCATAGAAACATTTACACCATAAAAATAGGCAATTGATATAAATCATGACTTTCTTCTGAAAAGTGAGCACCTATTGGGAAAAAAAAAAAAAGAGCCTGGTATAGTGGTGCCGCAAGCTTTTAATCCCAACAGAGATAGGCTCTGTGAGTTTGAGAGTTTGTTGAAGCTGGTCAACAAAATGAGCTCCATGACAGTCAGAGAGCTAACCCTAACCCTAACCCTAACCCTAACCCTAACCTGTCTTGAAAAACAAAACAAAACAAAGTAGACCCTTAGTGTGACTGTTGACATTTTCAATTTGTATCATCCATAGTCACCTTCTAATCACAATAACCTCATTCCCCTCCTCGGCTGTCATACTTTATTTCTAAATCTATATTTTTCAGTGCAAATTTACAGTGGGCCCACTCATACTATGTAAAGTGGAAAGTGGGTGACAACTGTACAAATGAAATCCAAAGTACGTCAGATTATTTTACTATAGAACAAAGGACGTCCTCGCTACCCAACCTTCCATGGTCTTTTTCAGTATAGGTAGAGCTACTGAGAACCTACTGTGGACAGGTGCTTAAAATCAATTTTCTCTTCTATATTTGTGGCCACTGTAGGACCTGATGACTCAAGGTTCTAAGTGAAAGACCAAAGGAAACATTAGAGCAGAACAGAATATGAACCCTAAGTCCCACATTTGTAATCACTTCACTGCACTGCTATCAATTTATCAGGCATCACGGTAATAAACAGGGCTGCGTGGGAAGACAGAAAGTGCTTGGGGACTGCTGGCCTCCCTTGCCCAGCCTCAGTCTCATTATACTTCAGACAGCGTGTGTCGAGAGTGCTGAAGAAAAAAAGCCAGCTGACGCGTGGGATTGCCAAGCAACAGCTTATGAAACGTCTTCAAACCATGGCAACCAAACAGTGCAGACCCAGCAATAGCTTCATTTCATTTACAAGAGTAAGAGGAGGGCTTTGTCAACAACAGATGAGATAAATGAGAAGACTACTGGCCCCGCAAGTACACGGAATTGTCATCAGCCTCATCCGCACCATTATTATCTAGCACACAATACCAAATTATCTATGGAAATTATTCCTTAACACAAATACAGAATTAGGCACCTCACTGTTAGAGCAACTGTAACGTACACACGTTCTTGAAAAAAAAATACGCACCCACCACGCTAAATTTTACTAATTGCTTATTGTTTAATAGAGCTATTGATTTGCAAGAAGAGGAATAACACATGAATATCTCTCATTTAAAAATCAATTTCTGTATGTTCTTTATAATAATGCTGTTCACTGGGTATTTTTTCCACTCCATAGGCAAGAAAAGTATGATGTGATGATTGCAAACGTGTTTTTGTAAGGCACACAGCTAATAAAACACAAACCAGGATTCCTTCCTGCTAAAATGTCTTTATGTGTCAGAACGATCTAATAATCATATCACAGTCCATCTCCTCTCCCTTAAAAATTGTACCCACAAAACACCATTTAGTACATTACTGTTCGCTTATTTAGAGGCGCTCATTTTGCCCTGGTGTGCATCCATGCAGCCCAGGTAGGCTTCTAACTATGCTAGACAATGCTTCTAGAGAATTTTTATTTTTGTCTTCTTCTCCAGTGGTCATGGGAAACTTCCTTGAAATTCAGAGTGTTTTAAAGTTCTGAGTCACAAGGTGTTAGAGTGATAAGAAGAGAGCTTACACCTCATTGAGTTAGTCATTTCAATTTGTCCTGATTTTGTCCCCTCAAAATTCAATTTGACATGTTTCTTTGACTGAGCTCTCTTCCACCAAAATGGAAGGACCTGATATCTGTCTCAGTGGACAGCTGACCGGTGAACAAATGGTCCGCCCTATGTGTGTTGAGGCACTCTGCTGATTAGTGATCTAGACATTGTTGAGTTTTTCTTTAGAGAACTCATGGCTGTTCTAGCAAGGGCTGAGGAGGATCTTCATTTGAAAGTCACTGTCAAGGCAACAGACCATTTTTCTCAGGGGCCCTAAATCACTTTGCTGAGGACTCTAGAAAGCTCTCACTTTTTAAGAACGCAGCACATGCCTCTGGCTTCCAATGGTCTCTACTGTATTACTGACATTGGCCATTCATGAACACCACAGATTACCTTTATTCTCTCAATCCCAAGGCCCAAACTAAAAGATAACTGAGTGGAAATTGTGGACCCTCAGCGCACACTACTGTGATATTTGGAGATGAAAAGAAAGGAACGAAAATCTAATTATGGAAAGAGAGAGAGAGAGAGAGTCAGTATGCCTGTCTCCCTGTAAGTTCTCTTCTGTGTGGGATCTTCATCTTGTATGGAATGCTGTAACTCCCATCTGCAGGCCACATACACTTCAATGCCTCTGCATAGGTTCTTATTTCTTTGAACTCAAAATACCTAAGATCGTATAATTTTAAAAGAACAACTTTCAATTCTATTCCAAAATTTGTTTTGTGACTCCAAACTTGGGATGTTTAATTCTATTTGTGTTTCTGCTTAAGTCAGGCACCTTGGACCCGGTATGCCTGCAGCAGGGGCACAAGGACAAGCTGGAGGTGGAGGCAATAAACAGAGTTAATAATCCACAATAGCACGCTTTCAGAAGATGAAAGAGAAGTAAGTTGCCCATAAAAAATACATGTTGAAAAAACACCAAGGTAGCCAGTGGTAGCTGCAGCACCAGCAATAATTCGAGTACTTGAGAAACTGAGGCAAAGTGTTAGTGTGGAATACTTAGCAAGGGGAAGAAAGAGGACAAAGAAGGAGGAGGGCTAAGAGTTCCTTTCTGATTCTCCTCTGAAAGGATCTCCACAGAGACATAGGACAGTCTAGTCTCAGTTTTATGGAGGTTGCAGCGCCTAGCACACTAGGTACATGGATCTATTTGCACATGCCTTATATACATTCTTTCATTTAAATCTATGAAACAGTAAGATTATACTTGGAAATATTAGAGAAGATAAAAACTACAAAAATAATTTGCTCATGGTACATAGCTAAGAGTTTTCGGTAGACTATATTCCGACCAATCACTGTACTCACACAATCATGGTGTAGCCATTTCCTTAACCTTAGCTCCTAAATGGACTTCAAAGGAGAAATAGACAGTCCTGCCCAGTCCCAAAGTTAGACTAGGTATACTGTCCAACTTTAGACAGTCATACTGGAATCTGATATATAGACATCTTTGTGGCCTGAGCCCCGGGTTCAAGTATCTATTAAGTCAACACATAACAAGCAGAAGAGGGGCTTGAGGCTATTGAGATGGAGCATCACTTATAATTGTGAAGCCATCTTTCATTCCATATGCAGAAGAGTTATCACAACAGCCTTAAGACAGTTACCTTTTGAAATGTGTGCTTTCAGGGTGCCAAGCTGTTTGCTTGCGTCTCAATTCCCCAGAACCTGTTACTTCCCTTGGCAGAGAACATTTTGAAGATGTAACTAAGGTTACATCTATAGGGTTTGAGGTGGAAAAATTACCCTGCATCACCTGGCCCAATCTAATCACATGAATTTATAAAGGTGAGAAAACTTTTCCCAGATGAGGCTAGAGAGATGTGACCTGAGAAGGACTCAAATCATTGTTCTGATTTTTCATTTGGAGGAGCCACAAAAATTAAGAAATGTGGTGGCCTCTAGAAGCTAGGAATGTTTATTGACATCAAGGAAATAGACTTCTGGCCTACAATCCCCCCAAAAGCTGAATTCCGACAAACAACTTGAGCAAGCAGGAACTTGATTCCTATCACCTCAGAAAGGACTAAGGCCCTGTCAACAGTTGCATTTTAACCCAAGTTTGCCTTTCTGACCTACTGAACTCTAAGATGATAAACCTGTAGAGTTTAAGCCTCTGGGGTAATTGAGAATAGTTTGTTTGGTTAAGATAGATTCTGTTTGGCTTGTGGTTTTTAAAGACAGGGTATCCTGGTTCAGGCAGACCTTGGATTCATAATCCTCCTGACTCAGCTGCCCAGATTCTGGGGTTAGAAGCACGTGCTTGGGATACTTTGGAAAGCACAAATGCAGAAGGAACAGGACACTCGACATGCTCTCTAAATCAAAAGGATGGTTCAATGTGCCTAACCAAGCTGTACAAACCATGAGGCCTACGCAGTTGGCTTTCTCCTGAGATCCTGGAATTTGATATGGGTTAGGCAGTGGGTGTTTAGGAACCAGTCTTCAAAAACAACCTTGGGCTCTAAGAAAGCTTTCTTGTGGAAAAAAATAAAGTTATCGCCTAC
This sequence comes from Sigmodon hispidus, assembly GCA_004025045.1. Lineage (NCBI taxonomy): Eukaryota > Metazoa > Chordata > Mammalia > Rodentia > Cricetidae > Sigmodon > Sigmodon hispidus. The sequence continues at coordinate 1,777 of PVIH01014358.1, read as the reverse complement.
ATAGTGTACACTTCATTCCTGAGAAAGGGGATATTTGTATGTCTCCTTACAGATGCAGGAGTGCATAAGGAAGCCTGTGCATAGATTTCTCCAAATGCTAAGTATTTCCCTCCATTGGTCTTATTTGACATCCTTCTGCTATAGTAAACCTTAGTCGTGAGTGCAATGATATACTAAGTCTCATGAGTCCTTCTAGCAAATGCACTGAATATGTAGGCTCTCTTGAGTTCCCTAAAATAATGAGATCACAGGCTACATTTCAAATAACTAGTAAATTTCAAACTGTTACAACAGATAGTATCTGAGAGATACTTTATTTTCCATATCTCACTTGGAGTTAGTAACAGACACATGATTGGCTTCCTTGTTGCTAAGCAACAGTGATTTTTTTTTCCCCTCCAGAACAGAAACAGGGTACAAACAGGAAGTGCCCTGTTCCACCAAAGCAGAAGCTCACTGGCCCCCTCTAGTGGTCCATCAACAGTCACAGGCAGAGCTAGACATCGGCACTTGTTCAAATGTCAAGGCTGCAGGCTCAGCCATCCCCCTGGATATAAAGTTCAATGCTAAAAGATTTTAGATGCAGCAGTGCCAAAGCTGAAATGTTTCATCTCTTCCTCCTAGAAATATGCCCAGAGCGCAGAACTGGCTCTAGTTTCACAGAAAAATCAGAATGGAGACACTGAATGTGGAGGAGAGGCCTCTCCTGAAGGGGAAGCGGGGGAGCCCTAAGGAAAATTATAAATTTTAAGAGTGGAGTTGCCTCTGACTTTCCTTATTTAACGGAACACCACAAAACAACACCCCTTAGGCTTCTCTTGAGATTAGGACTCTGAAGTGTAACGATTTTACAAGTCCAATGCTAGCGGCCAGCTTAGTTTGCTCGTGAGGCACTGAGCTAGATGCTGTGCAATACAATGGCAAATGAGACATGACCGACAAATCAATGGAGACCCCAAATCCCCCCTGCAAATACTCTCACAGTAGTTAACATCTTGCCCACTCAGCAAATAACCTGTATGTAATCTGACCAAAAATTAGGCAGATCTAGATTCCCAGCTGTGCCTGGGCCATATCTAAAACCCACTGTTGGGGGAGCAGGACCCGGAGAAGGAAAACAGGATTCTGAAGTGCCCGTGCTGTCATGGACAGAGACAGAACAGTGCTATGCCCTGCACTACCACAACCTTTTCAGAACAGTCCTTGTGAATTTTCAAAAATTATTGCACTAAAAGTCCTTCCTCCAGGCTGGAAAGACAGCCCAGTGGTTAAGAGCACTGACGGTTCTTCCAGACGATCCGCATGGCAGATCACAACGAATTTTCTGTAACTACAGTTCCAAGGGACCCAACGCCCTCACACAGGCAAAACAACACTGCACAATAAGCACATTAATTTTTTTAAAAAAATAAGAGTCCCCCCTCCTAGGGAAAAGGCTTAACTCTAGTTCTACTGATCAGATGCTCTTTCCTGAAACTTTGGATAAAACAAGGAAGAACAACTGCCTAGTGGAAGCCATGTCTCATAGATGTAGATCATGGCCAAGAGACAGTAAAGATTAAAAATTAAAATTAAGATTTGCTTGTTTTGTTTTATGCATTTTACGCACACACTACTTTAAGCTTCCTTGAGTAGCAAGCAAGAAGATGGACAGACAGGCAGGCAGGCAGACAGGGAGACAGACAGAGATGATAGATGTGTGTGTGTGTGTGTGTGTGTGTGTGTGTGTGTGTGTGTGTGTTTGTGTGTGTAATACCTATTAGGTAGATCCAAGAAA